>CM040245.1:228229660-228462866 GCA_022545495.1 Chrysanthemum lavandulifolium | reverse complement strand
GGACCAATGTAACGCGCATCGACAAAGTTTTTGATTTCGTCAACTTGGCCACTTATTATCATTTGGTGTCAGAGCATTAGTGAACCCTCGTGGTGCCCGCCTGATCCGCTCGCTAACATGAGCCACTATCCTATCCGTTCCTTTTGAAATATACTTGAACATGTACTTTATCAAGATCGCCCACCCACAAGACTCAACGTTAATGTGTGCATAAACGCCATACACAACTTGCGACTATATGGCACCACGTGCACGCGTTGTCCGGTCTAAGATCGTTAAGTATTACATTTATCTCTACGTCTCGCCGTTTGTAATTTACGTACTGCATTATCTATGAAGGTCACGCCACGATACTCTTTTAGGAAGCACTTCGCACTCGTCTCTGCTCCTTATACATTGCGCGTTTGGGAAAGCAAGACCACATGGACCATGAACCATAAACTCGATTCAACTCTAAATCCTCCGGATCTTCATACCGATCAGCAGCTCCGCACTAATGTACCTATCTACATCCTCCGGTCAGATAGTTTACGTCGTCGTCACTGTCCACAACAGATATGACAAACGGTAGACCCCTTCTCGAAACTCCACGGTATACAACACTGGAAAATAACATTTGCACTCTGATTTCCAAATTGAAAATGATTATTGTAAATATAAATAGCGCTAATGATATATGCATTGTGTAAGCCAACATACCTACGTTCAAAACTTCCAAAAGGTCTAGAATCACGGAGATACTTTATCAACGAATGGATTTTGCGCTCAAAGACCCGATCAATAACATCTGGCCTATCTGCTGCAGTCAAGTGCGGATACGCCATCATGTAATCTTGTATTTCCGGCCACTTAGTATTGTATGTGAACATAACAAAAAAAGCTGGGTTGCCATGAATTCTAGAAATGGCCAAAGCATTTAGATAGTGGCTATACATATACCGAGGGCCTCCAGTGAACGACGATGGCAAATGCGTGAACCCACATCTGAACCATCAATATCTCCCCTTGCTTCTTTTTCCCCTATGTGCAGGTTTTTCAATATTACGATACCACATGTCCATATGGTATGCTCCCAAAACAGGAAAAGCAATGGAAACTGACTTGCCATGTATATGGCATGCAATTTGTTAATCCTTTGGGGTTCTCCGGAATGGCTTTCTAATATGACATCAAAACCACTCTCTATCTCTTCAGTATCGTCAAAAACTAAAGCTCCTATTGCGTCCGCGGTTGGAAGTTCATCTTGGCGCTTTGCCATTATTGAAGAGTCTCACTTTAAAAGGCGGAATGTCATCTCACGCAACTTGTCTCTTGCGGTTCTAAAAAGTTGTTCCAATGCATTATTTTCATAAAGGAATCTAATAAGCCCTTGCACAATATCTACTCATGAGATAGTTCTTTCACCCTCAAGAAATGTTCGAGCCTATTTTGTACCTCATGCTCGATGTCGTAAATATATAGTTGTAGAAACCTAGGAGACGCTCCAGAACCTCGCACAACCTACCTATACGATGATATATCGGCGGATACCTTAAAACATAAGGACCTCTACCTACGCTAATGGACTCATCAATGGTAGCACCCAAAGAGGTCATTCCAAACATTTGGTTGTAAGCACGGATGTTTTCTAGAAAATGGTTGTTAGAAAACAATTCCGCATCGGCCGGATATTCCTTAACCGTATGAAGCTTCACCCTTCCTTCCAAACAACAATGCTTATACAACGGACCGTTGCATTAGTTGAACACGTTATCTTTTCCTCGTCCCAAAACACGGCTTACAATAACGACAAACACGGTTGCACGGGCCAAACTGTTTGTAGTCAACATGCGCACTGTGGGAAACAATAGCGTTACGAAGGATACACAAATAATGTACAATACCGGTTCTTCTCGATCGCCCCCGTGGGGTATGCAATGGTGGACTCGAATCACCTATAGGCACCGTGATTCCCATCAAGTATTAGAACGCCGAGTTCTCCTAGAAGGCCGACCACTAACACCGTAGAATGCGATCAGATGTTACTTTGGAAATCTATGTCTTGAAGGCTGGCACCACCTAGGTCTGGACAGCCCGCTTCAGCAGTCTGCAACCTGGTATCTAATGCTATTCTTCGCCTTTTGGAACCTCGGACCAGTGAACCCCCCGTTGCCACATCATTTCCCTCACTACGTATATCATGGTGGGTGTGAATAGAACCTTGAGTATCAACACCACGATCGCCTATATGAGAGTCAAAACTGCTTTCCTAGAATTCCTTTCATGCGTACCACTCACGATAAATCAACATCGCAAGATTGTGAAGGACCAACAGCCTCAATGGTGCATAAACCGTGTTCCCACTAGCGAAATCCAATACGAATTCTACCTACCCTATAATAACCAACATGACGATGCATTATTATTCAAATTGTTATACCACGTACCAACCATAAGTTCCTTCAAGGAAACAATGATAAGATAATTCGAGATAACTACATGTCAAAAATCGATATCGGATATATCTTGACTTACCGAGCATAACGATGTGCCTCAATGTTATCGGAACCACGTGAACTTTCCGCACTACCTAAAGTTACATCCCCTAGAAACGCTTGAAAAATAGCCCGTTAGAAAATGCTAGTAAAACCTCATAACATAAGGACGGCCACTATGCTACCCCAAGGTATACCGCACAATATGGCATTAACCTCCTCCTCTTAGCAACGTTGGGCAATGGCTATGACCAAACATCACGCCTTCTTCTAGTTCCCTTCTACCAAGGCCATCACCAGCCCTTCATCATTCAAGGCGGAGAACACCGGTTGGCTATGAAATCCCTCGGATCATCATTTCCCATGGTCGTCTCATTCACGCATTCCAACACCTAAGCGCTAGAGTCACCACCACTTTTAGGTATTTCATAAATGCCGCTCCCAACCGAAAATCTAGATTGAGTGTGAAATGTTGTTCTCCTCAGCTCATAACGTAGTCACGATTAAAGGGAAAGGACAATAGCAAAGAATATCATAGAAATATTTCAACACAATAAGAAACGCGTATACTATAGAGTCACATTAATTACTTACCTTCACGCTGTTCAGGCTCACGATGAACCAACGGAAACATAGAAGCACCAACTGGTACGCGTGCCGGAAGAGAAGCGACTGAAGAATCACATACGTCCCCAAAATTTAAATCAACATTGACCAAAGGGGGAGAATGTGGTCCCGAATCAATCCTAGGCATCTTCTCAACTGCTAAGTGGTCCAAAGCAAGGTTATATTCTTTGCCAACCTTCCTCTTAACAACGTCGCCCCGATGAAGCTGTTGCTCAACATCCAATGAACCTGTCCTAAACCACCGACGACGCCGGTAGGAGGTTCAAAGCGACCCGATTCACGAACCCCACACCACCAGGCCTCGAGAGCAACTTTCCAAGCAACATTCGGACAACCATCAATACCGAGACCCAATACCTTAAGTTCGGTATCACCAAACGATGCCGATTCTAACTGCTCCTTACGTGAATCCCTAACACCCTCGTTCACCTCGACACTTTCAAAAGACCTACTATCAACACCTATCTTTTTACACGCTCTACTTTTTGTTCTCATAATAACGACCTTTATAGAGTTAATCAAAAGAGTAAAACTGTAACACCCCAACCCGACCAGGGTAAAGATATCACAATACGGTTTCATATCAGAACTTTAATTAATATACAATAGCGGAAGCCTTTACAAAATATTCAAGAGAAAACATAAATAATTAAACTTTCAAAATAAATCTAAGATCTCTATGGTAAAGTCTTGCTCTCAATTCTACTCTCAACCCAAATCAGCTATCCCATAAGCTCATCTTGAATGCTAAATACCTGCCGCAGGAAAAGAAAATGCGGCTGAGCTTACAAAGCCCAGTGAACAGATATAACAGAACAAAAACTAAACAAAAACAGAAATACAAAATTGAAACAAGGAACGAATAACAAAGTCGTAACGGAATGAGATTCAATGAATCATGGGGGATTATGCGGAAACACAAATACACAGAAATCCGGAATAGCACATAACAAATAAGAACAAACACATAGCATATTGATAACACAAATGCAAACACATTAAAATAACCAGACACTTAACATATCAAGAAAATAGATTACATATAAACCAAACGAAAAAGTCTAAGGCTAACGGAAACAATTTCTAGAAAATAAACATGGCATTCATACAAATCAATTAATCTACATCTAACACACTTAATCCAATACGATGGCAATGAATAGCGGTCAAATCATGGCAACCTCACATACGAGATGTAAAACACGGTGAGACATACTATAACTAAATAGACAAAGACATAACATAGCCATTAGCAATTATCGAATGATATCATAAGAATACATAATACATTCACTAACATATCATATCGTAATACATAATATAAACACTCGAAAATACCGAATCATACGTAATACTTAACACGTAAGTAACAGATAAAGATTTAGTCAACTACCACGAGCCCGAACATATCATATCGTAAATATCTTTCTTCTTCAAAAGGTAACCTCGGAAAATAATTGGAGTAGCTAGCTCCCGAATTTTGTGAAGATGCGACATGCACCCCACATCATTCACCGTAAAACATATCGATAACGTGATCGGATCTAGGATGCATCCATACGCCCTTCCTACATATACAAAATATGCTCCACCATCCAGAACGCGGCGTAACATCACTCTCATCGCCCTAGAGTCATATCGAGGTGCATCATCGATACGGACATGGAACCCCATGACTAGTGAAATATTTGGCTCGGGTGTCAAACTAACTCAGGTCAAACAGATTTTCATACATGACACAGATCATAATTCATCATAAAGGTCACAGATAACATATCAGATAACTTCATGTTATAAGGTTCATATTCAGATATTCAGAAGTCGAAAGTTCATATCACAGTGGCATATCATACATTCATAAGCAGAAGTTCATAATCAGAAGTTCATAATCAACCATAGCAAGGTTCAACGATTGTACATATCAAAATCTTCCTAACATAAGTTCACATCAGATATTGCATAGTCCACTAGAACATGTATTTTACACAAGTAACATATCAAACAATCAGAAAGGGTTCATAGCAATGGCATCGGAAACCCTAATAAGTAAAAATAGAAAAACGAACGTAAAGAACATCATAAGGAACCTTTACTAAAAAGGTCAGAATATCTGTACCTTAAAGCAAATGAGAGGAAAGCAAACGAATGTAGGAACACGAAGATGTAACGTCGCGTCTCCTTCAACGAATCTACACGGATTATGATTTATTTAATACTTATTAGCATCACTAAAGTTATAACGGATTCATCGCATTAACATTCTTAGAGTAATAGTATATTCTCATTTTATAAGCTTCTTATGCATTTGTAAGTGTGTTACCTATTGATATCATATTTTATCTTTCAGTTTCTTAAACTCATATTCGGACCAGACTTTAGCGATTTTTATAAAATACTTACTTAGCTCAATTGAAATCAAGCAAAATCCCAGGGGTTCCCATATGAGTTAAGAGACTCTACAAAAATTGGTGGGTTCTATATCCATGCTAAATGACCCACGGAAAATCATAAGTCCAGACCTGTCCAGAACTCACCCAGATTTACACACACCAAAAGTATGGCCCCAACAAACACACTCACCCTACTCAACACATTAAACCAAAAGCTACAGGTGTCACACAATATATAAACATCATTTCCACCAAAGGAAAAGTTCCAGAACCTCATAGATTAAATACTAAAAATCATTTACTACATTATAAATTTTAACTCAGCAATTCAGATTCAGACACCCTAACTCCAAAAATATAAAAATCATACTTCCATGTTTGAAAATGACACAAGACTTATTTTTCCAGAAAGCTATTTCAAAGTACTACTATTTAGGCTCAATAATCACTCAAAAACATGCAAGTATCATCGATAACACCTAGATGAATCCAACCTAACTTCGCACTCGTTTTCAGCTTTGACACTTGATCTTGTAAAATTCAAAATACGACTTAGACAACTCCAAATTCGACCAAACCACTTGGAAAACTTAACTAAGACATAAAATAAACTTTTCCCACAAAACCCAGATTATTGCACTTATAAAATTGGATCTATAACACACAAATTCGACGTATGATGCTGTCCAGTTTTAGGGTTTATTAAAACCAATATAATCACATGTTTAGACCATTAATTACACTTAGGGCTCCATTCCAATTAGGGTTTCGAATTTATTAGGCATGATAACATTTATATATGTGGTTCGGTTCTCTTGTGCTCGACATACCTATGATCCGATTCAAACAATACATATTACATACATGTTCTCTTAATATTACAAGGTTCAATTCATATGGTTTGTTTTTGTTTGGTTCACACGGCTCGGCCACAAAAGAAAACACAAAACTCGACTAAACAAAACAAATCACAACATATTAACCTAAGGTGTAACGAAAGAAGACGAGAAAAACATTGTTATACCTTAGTTTTGATGAAGCAAAAGTCTCGACACCACAAGACTAGGGTTCGGCCGAATGGGAAGAAAAGAAAAGAGGCAAAGAAAACTAGGGTTTCAATTTCATGTACATGTATTATATTTATAGGTGGTGACATTTTTAGTTTAGGGCTTTGAGGAGGGGGTTGGGTTTCGGCTTGGTCCAACCGAACACACAAAACCCACGGCCCAATGGCCTTCGGCTCTTGATCCACACGAAACAAAACAAACGCCCCTTATGGGCTTCTTGGCTCTCGGCTCCATACAAACAACGAACGGCCCAAATAGTTCACCATTAACGAAAACGAGGCCCAACATATTAGCGAAACGTTTAAATCTCTCGTCGTACCAAAATCGATCACGTAACATATTCGTTAAGTTTTAATTATTCGTAAATTAGTTTTAATTTCGTTAAATGATTATAAACGTATTTTACGTATTTTATAATTTTTGATTTCGAGGGTATTTTAGTCTTTATCTATGTTTCGTATTTTTAGGGTTTTACAAAAACCACTGTGCCTAAATGTATGCCAAAAAAAGAAAAAAATAACAACTTGAACTATCCCCAACACTTCGAAACACATAAAAAATGCAACGACAGCAAAAAAAACACCTCTACTATCCAAAGAAACAATCGAATATAACCCACATACATCAAAAACCACCGGAAAGCAAGCAAACGCCATAAGTTTACATAAACTAATAAAGAAACCCCCCGCCATGCATTTTAAACATATCAACATATTAACAAACGCATGCAAACACATAAACAAAAGGAAAACAAATTTTGAAACTTGACTTTAACCACCTAAGCAGACTAACATACAAACGAACGACATGCAAAGTAGGTAAATCATAGGTAACCATATGTAGTCTGGACATAAGCATCTCCACAACCTAAAACGCAACACAACCAAACTGCTACAAACACATTGAATACGGCAACACTAACAATCCTAAGAAGAACAATAACATGCAACGAAACCCTAGAAACCTGCGAGATCCAAGCTACCTACCAAATTTCATGTAGGTGAAGAAAGGTTAGTGCAATTGTAAAACCAACAAGCAGGTGAAACGTTATATTGTACGCTTTAATAAAAGGGCTAAGCCCACAACATGAAAGCCCACGACAGCCATAAAAAAAACCCACTACAACAACAACCCACACCACGTTACGTTAATCACCGACCATTAGATAGAAACTTTATAATAACCACCGACCATTAGTTTGAGACGTTTTTATATTCCACCGACGTTAAGCTTTAATATATAGATATAATTTTTTTTATGAGGTGAGATCCATGACAACCCACTATTTACTAAAGAACAAACCACAAAATCCCCACCATCCATTCCTTTTTCATCCAATGGTGGAGATGATATCTGAAAATTACAAACAAGGGATGATTGTAATTTTACGTCTATCCTATAAAAAGAAAAATATATCACATACCTTTCATAAAAACACACAACTCTCAAATCCTCGCCGGATTTCTCTAACCACGCCGGAAAAATAAAACCCGATCACTATAAAACCGCCATATCACTGTAAAACCGTCGTATCACCGCCATAAAAACCGACCTTCATCTACTTTCTCTCTCATAAAACACCGTATCACCGCCGTTTCACCATAAAAACCACCGTATCACCGCCGTCGATTTAAAATGAATGAAAACCAGAATTTAATCGATGTTATAGATGAAAATAACCTAATCGAAGTTCCATTAGATGCTGTAAACACAACATCTGTTGTAGATGATTTACCAGATCTAGAAGATGATTTACAAGAAGTTGAAGAAACAACAGGTTTTGTTGAGAAAGAAATTGAAGGTGAATCACGTGTGATTTGATCTTTGTTGTTTATTAAACAAATTTTTTGTATGTAGTAAATCAAAAGTTAGTTAGTTGTTTTATCATTCTGATTTGAATATAAATCACATGTGATTTTGGAGAAAAATCATATGTGATTTATATTCAAAATCAGTTGTTTTAGTATTTTGTTTTGAATGTAGACAAAACAAAAATAGTCTAACAAACATGTAATTTGTTATAAATCACATGTGATTTCACATGAAAATCACATGTGATTTCACATGAAAATCACATGTGATTTCACATGAAAATCACATGTGATTTACATATAATTAAGGAAATCAGTAAATAAAATGATTATTAAAAAAATGTGATTTAAATTAAAAAAATATATTTGTATAATTTGTAAATCACATGTGATTTTTTACAAAATCACATGTGATTTATATTCAAATCAGTTGTTTTAGTGTTTTGTTTTGAATGTAGACAAAGATGTAATTTGTTATAAATCATATGTGATTTTCTATGAAATCAGATGTGATTTTTGTTAAAAAAACACATGTGATTAAGAAAAAACAGTTAATAAAAGCTTTATTAAAAAATGTGTATAAAATCACATGTGATTCCTAGTAATTCTGTTTTTAATATGCAGATTCTATGAGACAACTTTATATGAGCATTCTGAAACACCGGGTGGATCGATATGTTGGGAGCCTCATGTAGAAGGAATTCGTGTACCAGAAGAGGGGAAATACTATGACACTATAGAGGAAGCTATAGAGATGTATAGTACTTATGCTGAAGCAGGAGGTTTTCAAACTAAAAAGTCAGGGCAACTGTGGAAAACTAGAAGGGGGGGGGGGGTTGAATAGTTTTGCCGATTAAAACTTCCTTTTAAACTATTTAGATCGACTTATGTCAATCTATTTGGTTGTGTGTGTTGGATGTTGATAAACAAGCATATTAAGATATGTAATGAAAAGATAAAGAGTAAGAAGCACAAAACCACAATGCGAGTATTTATAGTGGTTCGGCTACAAGGACACCTTCCTTGCCCTACTCCACTCCCCGAGTCACCTACTCGAGAGTTCACAACGTCGCTTAACCTTTTTCCGGTACAAAGCTAAATACCGAGTTCTTTCACACCAAGGCGAACCACACCTACACAACGTCGCCTACCCTTTATACGGTGCTAGGCTAACCACCGAGTTCTTTCACACCTTAGGTGAACCACACCTTCACAACGTCGCCTACCCTTTATTAGGTACTAGGCTAAGCACCTAGTTCCATTGCAATGGAGGAACTACTACCACACTACACCAACGACTAATCCCAAAGGAAATCTACTCCTTTACAACATCATCAAGGACATCAATATCCTTGGATCTAATGCTAGTCTATCTAGTACATCGAAACACACCATATCGAATGTACATCTAAGGCATCTTTCACTAACGCCTTTGATTAGATCTACAAGACACCTTTCACTAATGTCTTGTGTATTCACTTCTAAGCACCTTTCACTAATGCTTCTTGTCTTGACTTCTAAGCACCTACCACAAGTGCTTATCCTATGAGCGATAGATACCCTTCACTAATATCTTCGCTTGACACTTGAGACATCTTTCACTAATGTATTTAACACTACACTTCTTTGAAGAAAGAAAGGGATCATCAACAAGAGGACTTTAATAGCCTTGATGATGAGGAAGCATGGCAACTCATGGACTTGAGCTTGCTCGACTTCAAAGGTGGTGATCTTGCCTTTAAGAGGAACCTAAAAGATCACACAAAGACAAAACTACAAACATAGATCTCTTGGATCTAAGGTTAGAGATTTAACTTAGGGAGAAAGTATGTTGGAGAGAGGTGAGATATAATGAAGAAATGGCTCACTATTTATAGAGGAAAAATCCTCTTTGTTTCCCGGATCCCACGGATCCCTACCTCGGGATCCGCTAGCACAAAGCTAGGGATCCGTGATCCGCCTCTCTTTGCCCATGGGTATTTTTGGTTATGGGTCATGGGTTATGGGTTGATCCATGGTTTTCTTTCTAGATACAATGTATCTTAAGGATACAATGAACTTGGTTAAGTGGTATATATAAAACCATGGGTCAAAAACCATTTGCTAGTATTTATTTACCCATTTAGTATATACTTGTATTTACCCAATTTAGCATACACTTAGTTTTTACCCATTTTAGTATACTTAGTTTAAGTATATGTTTAACCCAATATGTAAACACTAGTTGTTTGTACATATGTATCTAAATCATAAAATCACTTATACTTGTTTTAGTGTTTTATGTGAAAGCGTAAGTGTGTTAGAAAACTATTAGTTCAAACCATTTACGTATTTTATTTGTTTCCTTAAAATGATCTTAATTTTGTTATCGACAAAACATTGAAGATCGTAAAATATAAATAAACGCTTTTACGGCTTATTTGTATTAACAATCTCCCTTTTGTTGATGACAAAACATAAGATTATTTTAAGGAAAACCTAAAATTGTAAAAGTTTGAATTTAGATTTTACTTTCTTCTCCCCTTTTGTCGAAACAAAAGTGTTTGAAAGAAAGCAACACATCGCTTTTAAGAAAAAAAACATAGAGAGCAAGTAACGGGAAAGGATCTCGTCGTTACTCCCCTTGACGAGTCCATCCCTAAGTAAGGCCAAGAAACTAATTCTAATCTAGTTCATTTGCAACTAACTTATGCAAAAGATTACGTCTATGTGACGGTGTGCTCCCCAGATGATTGCAATATTTGCAACGGAAGTCATGAAATTTAAATCAAAGGTTGCAAGTAATTTTGCAACGTATTGTTTTGACACCAAGCTCCCCTAGCTTTAGGATGTCAAATTCTTTATGTGTTAATTGAATAACGCAAAACAAGGGTTAGATTACAAGTATAATTCACAATTTCCGCAAATGTGATTTAAGTAAAAAAAACTTTCGACTTCACGGATCCCACGGTTCCTCCTAGTAGGGATCCGCTCAGCAATATCTTGAGGATCCGTCTGTGATGACTAAAATCAAGAAAGGTGATATAACAAGTAATGTTATCACATAAATGAGATATGAATACATATTCTCGGAAAAATAACAAGTAGCATGTAATTCCATTTAATAAAACAAGAGTTATGATATACATGACTCTAAAAATAAGAAAATAGACAATACATGACTAGGAATTTCTACACTATCTAACGCTTGATGCTAGGACACCACTAAAATCTTCTAGCTCAAGTTTTGTTTAGGTTTGATCTCATCGAAGCGCTCGAGGAGATGATAGAACATGAAACGTTGGTCTTCTCGTACTTCATGTATCAAACTTTCAACATGTTGACAATGATAGCAATCTTTGTCATGGCTAGGTAGTGGTGGTGGAGGAAATAAAATGGCTTGATGCGAAGGATCAAGTGAAGCGGCTTCATGGAGCTTCAAACGATGGAGGATTGGTGGAGGTGCATTTGAGAATGCCTCGACCAAGAATGATGGTGGTGGTAAGGAAGTGTCAACTTCCATATGGTCGGTGGTTGACTTTGATGATTTCTCATAATCCATATAGGATTATATGATGGAGACGGCGAAAAGGAAGCGGAGCAAGTGTTGACTCAACACCTTGATTTTGAACCATTATTCCTCCTAATGAGGAGAATGTTGTCGTGAGCGGATGAGACGGCCTAGAGGCAAGTCCTCTAAATTTTAGAGGTATGGTGATGATAGTGGTGAAGTAAATGAAATATTTCTAGGAACCAATGGTGATGGTTTAGTGGAGATGATATTGTTTGGCCTAGGAGGTATGGTGGTGTTAGGCATAGGTAGTTTTGTGGGTACTATCCTTTTAGGAATTGGTTTGATTGGATGATGAAGGATTCTCTCATTTGTTGGTTTGACGGAGATGATTCGGTTGAGGAGATTTCGTGTATAACACGAGCCTTTTCATGGGTTGTTCTTTGTTGGATAAGTTACTACTTGGGGTTTTCTCATGATGAAATGATTTCAAGAGCTGAAAGTTAGAGTGAGTGATGTCTATGGAGGTCCTAACAAGGTGGTTTATAAACTAAGAGATTTGCAAGTGCATTTAAGCTTTAAGCCACTAGATTCATTGGAGTGTGATGATTGACATGCACAAGAGTCAACTTCGAGGTTGGATGATCTAGGAACTCATTTAAGATGAGATGGAGTGTTTGAGTTAGGAAGATAAGTTGAAATGATTGTTTTAGCAATATTTGACCTATACCGTCATCCGGATCCCACGGTTCCTTTCTCAAAGGGATCCGTCTAGGCTAATCCTAGGGATCCGCTATCGATAGCTATGAAAGAGTGGAAATGATGTTTCTAAAATTTAAAACCTATAACATCTTAAGTGTTTCATCTTCCTAAGTGTTTTAAATGAAGGGTGCTTAAGTACTTGAAGGTGGTGAGTGATGTAGCTAATGATTGTCTTTTGTGGAAGGATTTGGAACTTTCATGAGTACCAATGAATGAGCAAGGATGACACTAAATAGGAGTGTCAATTGAAGCTAAATGATCCTAGAGATGAGGTTGTGACTTAGGATTGTGTTTTGGAAAATATCCTAATGGTTACGAGATGGGAAAACTAGGATTTGATTAACTTTGATCAATTTTGAGGTGAGATTGATTTATGATCAATTTTGTTATAAAAGATTTTTAAC
Organism: Chrysanthemum lavandulifolium; assembly: GCA_022545495.1. Classification (NCBI taxonomy): domain Eukaryota; kingdom Viridiplantae; phylum Streptophyta; class Magnoliopsida; order Asterales; family Asteraceae; genus Chrysanthemum; species Chrysanthemum lavandulifolium. Next base: position 228,449,841 of record CM040245.1, on the reverse strand, counting down.
CTAGATGTGAAGGGTAAAATATGAAGTGTGAGTTTGAGAGCGGAAGAGTGATGGATTAAAACAAAGTGATTGATCTATGAATATCTTAGAGTGTGTTCTATGTGAGTTGGAACGAGTAGGAAAGGTCAACCTATCTTGATAAAGTCTTAATCTACCTTAAGACACTATGTTTAGCTTAGTGTGAGGTATTCTAAGGATGTGTTTGACATACAATGCTTGCAATTGCATTTTCTGTTTTGCCAGATCCCACGGTTCCCTAGATGTAGGGATCCGTTTAGTACAACATTTGGGATCCGTCTATCTGCTAGATAGAACCTTTACTAAAGGTATGCAATGATCTTGACAATGCATTATATTCTAAGTTTTGTTTAAAGGAGTTCTAAAACAAAGATATCAAATGTAAGATGTTTTATTTCATGAAAGAAATAGGATTACATTGATAAATAATGAGTAGAGTAGAATTGATCCTATTTGACTATTCTAGGTTCTTTGAGTGTCTTCGCTAGGAGGATCATTATGTGATTGATGGGTATTGGTGGAATCAAGAATGAAGAAAGTCTTCATGAGAGATATGTTTAGCGGTTCCATCATCTTGTTCACAAGTACGTATAACGGACTTTGAAATTGAGGATGGAAGTGCATAACATTGTGATAGAGGCGTGTCAAGAACATTCCATAAGGGATGAGTTATTCTTGGAGCCTTGAAGATTTGCAATTCGCCTTGCGAAGAAGTAGGCGAGATTGTATGGTTTTGTGTTAGCAAACAAGACAACATGTGAGCACAACAAGCGGAAGAATATCTCGATTTCCTAAGACTCCAAACATTTTCACGTAGAATGAGAGCAAGAGGCTTGTACTCTTCTCGGATATCCCTGTATGGATAATGTTTGGATTGGAGTAATATGGTCGAGGTTTGCATATAATGCGATTAAATCTTCGGAGGGTATGTGTGAACAATACGGACTATTTTCTTCACGAAAGTTGAAGAGAGAATCAAGAGACCAATCTTGGTGAAGGCACTTTGTCCATAATTGGGAATCCGGAGAATGTGAGCAAAATGCCCAAGGGTTAGGGTGAACTTTTGGTTTTGATGTAAAACCAAAGAGATAGAGAGCGATCCTCGTTCTGAACGAGTTCAACTTGACGGAAGAATTCCATTATGAACCTTGGACATATCTTCCGTTGATTTCAAGAAGACATTCTAGTCCTATGGCTCGGAAGGAGGTATTGATACCTTCTTCGAATTGTAGAGAGGTGTCAACACGTCCTTCATGGAAGTGACGGTTTTCGAGATTATTGAACCCACTGACATGATTGCGGTGTGTTGGGCTCGAGGAGATGTTCGGGTGTAGACGCTAGTGAGTGAAAAATCAAACTCGTATTCATGCATCATAGTTGAGCCTATAGAAGTGATGGGTTAATAAAGAAGATGTTTATGGTCAACCTATAATAATCTAACGTTTTACTAGATTTTTATTAACAATGGTATTAGTATTTAGCTAACTCATGGTTTTGAAACTCTAGTGGATTATTACTTTAGAAAGATAGTGTTTTTAATCTTGCATGAAAACTGTTTTCCAGAGGGACGGATCCCACGGTTCCTTTACAAAAGGGATCCGCTAGTATATCTTCCCGGATCCGTGGATCAGTAAATGTAAATGCATTTGATAAAACATAGGTTTTACAGTTTTTATACCACGAAATATGTTTTATCCTACATTTTCTTTTAGCATGCATACATGACTTTTAATGTATCACGAAAGAATATAACACATATAAAACAAAAGAAATGATAAACACATTATGGTAAGAATAATATAGATAAACTAGATTATTAATAATATTGCATTTCAATACTTAGGATGATACAAAGGATTGGGTATATAACCCCAATATAGATCAACAACACAAAGTAAATGTCTCCGTATGTGAACTTCATCATAGGGAACATAAGTGCGATGAGTGTTAGGGCGATGAGCACGAGTGCGATGTAAACCATGTTGATGACGGATCTTCTTGGTTTCGATGAAATGAAATGAGGAGGAAGATGAAGTTTTTTAAATGAGAGGAATTTTGAAATTGGAAAATTTGAAAAGTGAGGATTGAATAAAGTGGGCGTCGGTGGGATTATTAATAGGGAAGGAGGAATTTTGAAATTCGTGTTTTGTTTTATTATAGAATTAAAAGAAATAAAACATAAGCTATATATACTATGACTATAGATGAGAAATATAACACGTATGAGAGAAGAAAGACTTCCTAACGAAGCATCATGTAGATCATGTGTAAACACAAAAATCTACTCAAATGAATTCCTAACAAATAACACTTATTTACTAAACTAATATCATTTAGATATAAGTGGAAAGTCATACCTCGAGTGCACTTAGGAATGTCTTTACAAATGACAAATGTCACTTAGACAATTCCCGCTCCTTTGCGTCTAAGATACCTTCTTAAGGAAGGTATTCTTGTTACCAAGCAACTCCTAAAGCTTGGTGGGTATGAGCTTTGACTAATCAACATGACAAGGAAGATTAGTGCAATAAAAAAATAAATAAGAAAAATGTTGTTATCAAATCAACATCCAAACATATAGTTTTAAAAGACATGGTGTTTGTTTTTGTGAAAAACCTTCTTTGTAGTTTTCAATTAACCATGGATCGTATCAAGTTTTTAAAGTACAATATACTTAAAGAAACTTGGTAACGAAGCTCTGATACCAATTGTGGAAAACTAGAAGGGGGGGGGGTTGAATAGTTTTGCCGATTAAAACTTCCTTTTAAACTATTTAGATCGACTTATGTCAATCTATTTGGTTGTGTGTGTTGGATGTTGATAAACAAGCATATTAAGATATGTAATGAAAAGATAAAGAGTAAGAAGCACAAAACCACAATGCGAGTATTTATAGTGGTTCGCCACAAGGACACCTTCCTTGCCTACTCCACTCCCCGAGTCACCTACTCGAGAGTTCGTAAACACTACACCAATCTCCTTATGGTGGAGAAGCCTTCAACGCCGCTTAACCTTTTTCCGGTACAAAGCTAAATACCGAGTTCTTTCACACCAAGGCGAACTCAGTGACAATTCAGTATTTTGGGTCATTCTCAAAACATTACTCATGCTTCATTATTTATCATTTATCGTGAACTAGGTTTACGAGCATCAAATTCACGTAACCGTAATGGTTTAGCTGTGAATTCATGATCATATCATCGAGGACATTTCATATAGACTAAGTTTAGTCTACATTTCACTAACATCATTGTCATCATTTCATATCAATATTATGCATGGTTTTGCATTTTTCGTTAAACGTTTAATTTTATATTAAATAAACGTTATCGCGTAATTAATTATTTTGAACAATTGATCCGTTACTTCCAAAAATTATCCCGATATATTTTTATACTCATAATAAGTTATAAAAATAATTTTATGAGTTTACCCAGTGTTTTAAATTTATTTTGTATATAAATTGTTAAATTTATATAATTACGACGGTTTTCTTAAATATTACACGATAATTATTATTTCACTCAATTTTTGCAAGAAATGTATTTTTATAATTTTTATGACATCAATATGTTTTATTTTGACCCGTTAACATTTATTTTTAGTTAACGCTACCCTAAATGCTTAAATATGCATACAAGTTACTAATTATCTCTAAATAACTTTACATCTACTTTGTTATTACACATTTAAAAAATATATATATAAACACAAATTGCAAACACACCCTTGTCGACACAAGGGTGAGTCACAACACAAAGACACTAAAATATCTACTTGATGTTTCACATATATTCATTATATACTTCAATTAACACATAGTTAACATTATTTGCAAAGTGTAAAGAGCAAAATCTCTCTTCCTCTCCTCTCTTCCAAAACCGGCGACCAAGGAGACCAAGGAGGAATCATCATAATTTTTCAAGACAAGATTTTAAACTCTAGTATCACTTGTTGTATAGGTTTTGCAATAAAACCTCAAGTGATTAGGAAAACCCTTTGTTCTATTAACCTCATCAAGTTACTTGTAAGCTTTTTATTTTCATCATCTTATTTCATATTCATTCTCATATTCATTTCATCATTATTGAGAAAACATGCAAGTCTCATGAGGTTTATACCACTTTTTCATTGATTTTAAGAGTTATGTATATATAAGTCATCCTATAATTGCTCCTTGTTATATATTATTTTTGGTGATGTCTAGGAACCCATGACACCCTAAGAAGGTGTATGGTAGGATTAGAATAGCTTCGGAGTTGTTTTGAATGGGTTAGAATAAGTTTAGCGCGAGAAAAACTCATTTCGACAAGTTTGCAAAAGGGTCTGTCCTTATTTTCAAAATCTGGAAAATCCGACAATAGGTAAAAAATTTTGGCCTAGATATTTAGAAAATATACTTTAAAACGAAACCGTGGCCGCTTGAACGGATTAAAACGGAGCTATAACGAAGAAGATATGAATTTTTCAAGTTTGACGACGAAAAATAATTGTTTCAGAAAATTCAGCATGTAATCTCGACTTTTTACGAGACAAAAATGAGTCTTAAGCGTTATAAAAAGTGTCGACCTATCAAAAATATATTAGTATATATTATCACGATTCCGAGGATATATAAAACGTAGAAAACGGACTTATAACGATTAAGTTATTCACATTTTAAACAAGTAGCCGTAACTTTATTATATAAGAAAAACCTTATTATTTCTAATAGGCAAATATTACGGCAAAACTAGTCACCAAGTTAAAGGTTGTTTTTAACATTGATTTAGAACTTTTCATAAAGTGAAGTCTTCTAGTAAAAGTGTAATCGCCAAGTATACTTTCCAAAATGTCCGATCGTTTGATTAGCGGAGTTGTAATGAATTAATTACGGTCGCTTAAACTTTCTTGAAAACCATCCTTAAACTATATTTTAGACTAAAAGTACTATACTTAACCTCTAATTTTCTTTATATTCAAGACCTCTAGGATGGAAACTCATGTACTAAAACTTTGAGATAATCATACAAGCTTCCCAAAATCGTTGAGTTTGTTTCCTAACGCTCGACGTGCACCATTTTACGACTAGCTTTTAGAGGCCGTTTTTGTCACTTTCATGGAAATTTCAATAACACTATTTTACGACGTAAAGTTATAATTTCACAATAAATCACTAAATGATTATCGTCGGATATCATTTCAACGTAAATACATGTGAAGTAATTTAAAAATGGTCAAGACGTTAAAAGATTATATTTTAAATTTAAAAGTATTGTTTTCAAAAATTCATAAGTGGTATAAATATCATCCGAATTGCATGCATAACATTACATCATAACTTATTATGTATCATATCATTCATAATAGGTCAAGTTTAGTGATTCACGATACATTTCGGTGTGCTCACTTTTGCCATCGCATCATTGTCCAAGTGAGTTTTCATAGCCCCTACTCTTTTAATGCTTTTATTAAACTCTTTGGGGGAGATACATGCTCAACAACTTTTATGGCAAACATGATTATTTGCAAACTATATGTTTATCTGCACTGAATGTTTAGTCGTACGAAGTAACAGTTTTGCCATGCTTAATTGTCGTGGTATAATCATTGAGCTAATTGTCGTGGTATAATCATTGGGCTAATTGTCGTGTGATGAGTGTGTAAATACTCATCTTTTTGTATAAATTAGATCGCAAAACATCCGAAAACACTCGAAATGCATCAAATGATAAAAATATCACAAATAAGTGTTTTATGTGTTTTAAATGCAAAATATCAAAATCGTGAAAAACGTATCAAGTTTGCATAATTGGCGCTTTAGTCCCCAAGTTTCAAAAGTTGTCAAAAACAGTCCTCGTAAATCTAAATAAAGAAAATGTTATTCAAGGTCCCGAAATATTCTAATTTGTCAAAAATAGTCCTTGAATAAAAGTTTTGAGAAATGGCGAAAAGGTCCACGAACTTTCATGAAATGTCAAGTTTGGTCCCTGAAAAAATTGAAAATGTCAAAACTGGTCCCTGTACTATTGGAACTTGTCAATATTGGTCCCTTGTAACAACTTTGGAAAATTACAGGTTTAGTCCCTCTAGTTTGGCAGAATTACAAAAAGGTCCTTGCATTAATAAGCTTAAACTATGACCCCTTTACACTTTTGACCCTGCCACTACTCATTTGACCCCCTGTCTTTTCTATTTTTGGACCCCCTAGTCAAAACCACCAAACACCGGTTTCCTCCCACCTCCCGCTTCCCACCACTGCCTGCTTGCCGCCTCTGCAACTCACCTTTTCCACCACCCTTATCCTCGCACCCTTATCACCTCAACCCCTCATCATCACACCTCTCACCCCCTAGTTGCGTCTAAAGGTCAACAGAGCTCAAATTACCCATTTCCCGCCAAAATCATCAAAAGGCCAAACTGACCTCTACTCTCCCATCGGTCAAATTGAGAGGTGGGATCTGCTCAGAGGACACGTGTAAGACTTTTTGAAGTATAAAAGAGGAAGAAGAATGATGGAACAGGCAGTAGTTTTAGTTTTAATTTCTTTGTATGTCGTTTTTTGGCTAGTTATCTTAATTAATGTTTTAGAATGTAAACTTAAGCTTTATTGTACTCTAATTGAGCTACTTTGTCACTGTAATACATTTCAAATCTCAAATTCAGGTTTCACTTACATTTCATGTTTTAAAATCCACTGTTGAGAAATTTAATTTCAAAATCTTGCATTCAAGCTTCAATTAGCTTTTTGTTCAGTTCCAATAAGCTCACTTAAGCTTATTAGAGCTTTTGATGAGCTTTGGAATCAGTTTTAAGCAATATTGCTGTATGGTCAACAAAAGTCAACTTTGCAAGAGATTTTGGGTTCAACCAGGTTTGGAAAAGAAATGGGTTGATGCAGAGGTTGGAATGGGTTGGAAATGGATTAGAGTAATGATTTTGGGTTTGGTTTAGGCTGGTTAACAGGCTGGACCTCTTGTGAGTATTGTTTGTCTCATTTTCCTTTTTAGTTCTATTTTGCATTTTGTGCTTGTATCTGTTCTTGTGGCCTTTATTGGTTTTTATTTGTTTATTTAGTTATATTTAGGTTATCTAATCTCAGTTTGATCAATAATGTAAGCTAGTGTAGAGTTTAGCACAATTTTTATTTACAAATCTATAGAAACAGGTGTGTTTGGATCTACTGTTTAAGCTGTCTTTTACACTTGTGCAGTGGATAAAGTCTGTTAGTTCATGCTTGTTATGTCCATATGTACTCATATATGTCTTTAAATCATGCCTGCTAATAACAAAAGTCAAAATCACTTTTGATTCTATCTTATGTCTTGTCTGTTGTGATTTTGCAAATTTAAAGTCTTGATTTATGTTTAGATATCATTATCATAGCTTGCAATAGTCTTAACATTACATAAAACATCATTTTCAGTTCAAACATTGGAATCAAATCTCATAAAAGTCAAAGTTACAAAACTGTTATCAAAAGTCAAATTGAAAATTCAGTTTTCACCCAAACTAGGATGATTTTTAGTGGATTCATTTCTGGCTCAATCTAAGTAAAACTTTGTTTCTTTTAAACTTAAGCTGCTCTATTTTCTTGTTACCATTTTAGTAAAATTTTGCAAATTTTTTATAAGCTTCAAATGAGCTTGTCAAAGGGCTCAAAGTGCCACATGCATCGACTCGATGAACACTTGAGTCTCGCACAGTCTTCGCACTTTGTAACAAGCTCATTAGAGCTCATCTTTGGCTCAATTTTGGTTTATAGGCACCGCCCAGTGTCTAGCTTAGGATCCACACAGCTTCTGTTTTTCCATTTTAGCTTACTAACTGTCTTTGGCTTAAGCTCAAAGTAGGCCTCATAAACTGTTTTTGCACTTGATAGCTTATCTAATCAAATCTTTGCAATTAGCTAATCAGAGGTCAAGGCTTGTTGATTATTGTTGCATTTGGTCTATTTTAGCTTATAGTAGCTTGTGTATCAGTGTGGTACTTGTTTTGTCCTTTTAGCTTATCAAAGTGCTTATTTCATAAGCACATTCCACATCAGTTCCATTTTTCTACACACAACCCCATGTTTTTCTATTTTTCCTAGCTTCCTAATATTATTTTAGACTTTTCTTGAAATTTTCAGATTTTTCCTAGCTTGTTTGCTATTTTTCTTGATTTTAATTAGTTTTTAAGCATTTTTAAATAGCATTTAATACAAATAATTCAGAAAAGTTTCAAAAAATAATTTTTCAATTTTCTTAAGTTAAGATAAATATAAAAAGTAAAAAGGTAATTTTCAGATTTTTCATAGTTTATTTTGTAATTTTAGTAATTTAATTAGTTTTTAATAGTTTAAAATTCATAAAAATAGAAAATAATCGGAAAAATATAAAATAGTTTTGAAAATTCTCTTTGTTATTTTAGATTTTTCCAATTCATAATTTTATTTTTCTAGCTTTATTTCCTAATTTCTTGTATTTTAGGCTATTATTAAATAGTTAAAAATAGTTTTTAATTAATAATAATTAGATAATTAGTTATAAAAATAATTTTCTTTTTCTATAAATTTTCTTTTATCATTAGGATTGTAAAAATGTCATTTTCATATTTTTAGGACTTTTCTTTCTTAGATCTCACTTTTTATTTTGTACGTTTACGTAATTTTATTTTAAACGTAAGTTTTAGGTTTTAAGTTTTAAACGTTCATCATTTTAAATATAGTGATAGCGTTTATTTAATATTTTTATCTTTTAACTTTCTTTAATTTGCATTTAAGCCCCGTAGTTTATGGGCTTTCTTTAGGTATAGATCAATCACTATCCTTTCCGCTCAAATCCTCCGATCACTTTACGTTTGGCTATTCTCGCACATTTCGTTGGGACTTAACGACCGGGAAACACTATACTCTCGATCTTCATTGCATTCGTGCTTAAGCGCTTTAAACATTTACGGTCACCATTCATGCAGTGGCCGGCTTGAGTGATTTAGCTTGATCGTTTGGTACGGATCATCGTGGTATAATCATTGAGCTAATTGTCGTGGTATAATCATTGAGCTAATTGTCGTGGTATAATCATTGGGCTAATTGTCGTGGTATAATCATTGGGCTAATTGTCGTGGTATAATCATTGCACTAATGGCCTTGGAACGATTTGAAACTATACATATTTTGGCAATGGGTTGTAAACACACAGGTTGCAAGTTTTGTATGGGCGGAACTTGGAACTGAGTGGATTTACAATGCCTTTGCTGCATAAACGATTTTGAAAGGCTTTACATTTCAACGCAAACTCTATGAACTCACTCAACCTTTGTGTTGACACTTTTTAGCATGTTTTATCTCAGGTATCTAAGGCATTCACTTCATGGCATGCATGTGGACATATCATAGAGTCGTGGTGACGACGCATTTCACTTGGGTTTCATATACTTTAAAACATCGTTTGAATTGTAACAAATGTATTTTCCGCACAACTTGATTTCATTTGGGACCTATACTTTGTAAACTCGATTGTTTTATTAAATCAAACGATGTATTTTTCCAAACGACACTTTAGGTCGCTTCAATATAACTGTGATTGTGATGCTATGACGGTCAATCCCGAAATTCCATTCCGGCGCAAAGCAGTAATTTGGGGTGTGATGATTGGCATCGAGCTTCATTATAGAGAACTAGGTTGCATCATTGACCCTAGACTATAACTACATCATCATAGCATCTCATCATTTCATCATAAGTGCATATTCACTTTACATGCGGTTTATCGTACATTTTTCGAGTTATTTACTTTCATTCCAAATCGATTGTCACATGGATGCCTTTAAATACCCATCCCATTATCCTTTCCTCATACTCAATGTGGAGAATGCCTTGTCATTCCCTATCACAATTTTACATCAGTTGATTCATTACCGATAACGTCAAATGCCGAGGTAAAACCTTTAAGTAGGGCAAAGTCACTATCACTCCTTTGTTTCACCACTAACATATCGAGTTACACGTTATTCACACATTAAGTCACTAGACCATCATACATTTGAAGCACTTACAACATCTCATAACTCATCCTTTGGGAACCCGTCGATCATTTTGAAAAGTAACCTCGAACTTATCACCTCACATCACATCTCTTTCGAACACTTATTCTTAACATAGGACTTTGCTACGTCTCACTTTTCCTCTTATTTTGAAGAGTTATGGCACCGAAGAAAGCTGCACCAGAAATGACACCAGCTGCTATCCAAAGGTATATAGAGGATAGTATAGCCGAGGCACTAAGGAAAGAACGAGCAACGATAGCTGCTGCTGCTGAGGCCACGGCTGCCGCTGAAGCTGCTAGACTTGCTACTGCTACAGGAGCTGCAGGAGGATCTGGAGTTCGAAATTGTACATACAAGGACTTTAAAAACTGTGATCCTACAAAGTTCAAAGGCACTGAAGGAGCCACTGCTATGGTTCGATGGTTTGAGAAGATGGAGTATGTGTTTCTTCTATGCAATTGCCCAGATGACTACAAGGTGAAGTTTGCCACCGTACACTCTTAGATGGCGCAATGTCATGGTGGAATTCATGATGCACACCTATTGGCATCGAAAATGCATATAAGCTCACGTGGGATCAATTCAAGAGGTTGTTGACAAAGAAGTATTGTCCACGCGGAGGTGAAGAAATTAGAAACGAATTCTATGAGTTAGTGACTATTGGTTATGACATCGAGACTTACATCGAGGTTTCAAGAATTGGTGCCTTGTGTCCATCAATGGTTTTGACAATGAGAAACTACCGGAAAATTTCATTGGAGGACTTCACAATGTATTCAAGGAGATGTAACTTTCCGATCCACAAACAATTGAAGAAACTATCAGGATAACTCAAAAACTCATGGCTCAAGTTGTGAAGGGGGAAAACATTATCAACAATAATCGCAACTACAACCACAACAACCAAACTAGCAACAACAAAAGGAAATGGGAAAATGACCAGGGAGGTTATGATAACGACAACCGAAACCGTACCACTAATCATCATCAACAACATAATAGAGGGCAAGAAACTGCAATGGTTTATGTTGCTGCACCAATAGAAGGCAGGGGTTATGCTGGAACCTACCCACTATGTAATCGATGTAAGTATCATCACACGGGTCTTTGTCCTGCTAAGTGCTTCAAGTGTCAAAAATTGGGACACCTTGCCAGGAAGTGTAGAGGCAAGGCCATAGATACATGTTACGGATGCGGAAAGCAAGGACACTATCGGAACCAATGTCCCCGGAACCAAGGTTAACAAGTTGAAGGAGCTCATCGGAAAACATATATACTAGAAGGAGGAGAAGCTCATCAAGGTATCAACAACGCGGAAGACTGAAGAAGTTCGGAAACTAACAGTCTTAATTTTTCCTTATGTACTATGTCGTACTAAGTTTATGTCTTCCATCGTATTCGGATCTTATGACTTAAGATGTACTACTTTTTGATAAACCACTCATTGTACAATATTCTCATTTAGCGTACTTTCTTTTCCTTCTGATTCGGTATCACTTACAAGGTTTAGATCTCTGTAAACATCGAGAGTTATAACAACTAAGCCGAACGTCACATTATCGTTCCTTAATTATACATAGCCTAGCTAACTATTTCTAATTCGGAGGATCATGTTGTGTTGGGAGCGATTATTTATAAGTCTTAGTGCAAGTAGGGTTTTCACATATTCATATAAGTCTAAGTGTTACTCATGGGAGATTCATTCAATATTTTCTTTACTATGATTTTTTGTATGCTCTAAATCATCGATAACCGTAACGACACCTCTTCATGTCTTCTTTCCTCGATATTCATCACAAACTCAAAAATTCGATAGACTAACACGAACATAATTCAGGGACTGAATTCCTTTTTGGTTGGGCGAATGTGACAATTCGTATTTTCAGGTCATTCTCAAAACATTACTCATGCTTCATTATTTATCATTTATCGTGAACTAGGTTTACGAGCATCAAATTCACGTAACCGTAATGGTTTAGCTGTGAATTCATGATCATATCATCGAGGATATTTCATATAGACTAAGTTTAGTCTACATTTCATTAACATCATTGTCATCATTTCATATCAATATTATGCATGGTTTTGCATTTTTCGTTAAACGTTTAATTTTATATTAAATAAACGTTATCGCGTAATTAATTATTTTGAAAAATTGATCCGTTACTTCCAAAATTATCCCGATATATTTTTATACTCATATTAAGTTATAAAATAATATTATGAGTTTACCAGTGTTTTAAATTTATTTTGTATATAAATTGTTAAATTTATATAATTACGACGGTTTTCTTAAATATTACACGATAATTATTATTTCACTCAATTTTTGCAAGAAATGTATTTTTATAATTTTTATGACATCAATATGTTTTATTTTGACCCGTTAAAATTTATTTTTAGTTAACGCTACCCTAAATGCTTAAATATGCATACAAGTTACTAATTATCTCTAAATAACTTTACATCTATTTTATTATTACACATTTAAAAAAATATATATAAACACAAATTGCAAACACACCCTTGTCGACACAAGGGTGAGTCACAACACAAAGACACTAAAATATCTACTTGATGTTTCACATATATTCATTATATACTTCAATTAACACATAGTTAACATTATTTGCAAAGTGTAAAGAGCAAAATCTCTCTTCCTCTCCTCTCTTCCAAAACCGGCAGCCAAGGAGACCAAGGAGGAATCATCATAATTTTTCAAGACAAGATTTTTAAACTCTAGTATCACTTGTTGTATAGGTTTTGCAATAAAAACCTCAAGTGATTAGGAAAACCCTTTGTTCTATTAACCTCATCAAGTTACTTGTAAGCTTTTTATTTTCATCATCTTATTTCATATTCATTCTCATATTCATTTCATCATTATTGAGAAAACATGCAAGTCTCATGAGGTTTATACCACTTTCTCATTGATTTTAAGAGTTATGTATATATAAGTCATCATATAATTACTCCTTGTTATATATTATTTTTGGCGATGTCTAGGAACCCATGACACCCTAAGAAGGTGTATGGTAGGATTAGAATAGCTTCGAGTTGTTTTGAATGGGTTAGAATAAGTTTAGCGAGAAAAACTCATTTCGACAAGTTTGCAAAAGGGTCTGTCCTTATTTTCAAAATCTGAAAATCCGACATGGGTAAAAATTTTGGCCTAGATATTTAGAAAATATACTTTAAAACGAAACCGTGGCGGCTTGAACGGATTAAAACGGAGCTATAACGAAGAAGATATGAATTTTTCAAGTTTGACGACGAAAAATAATTGTTTCGAAAATTCAGATGTAATCTCGACTTTTTACGAGACAAAATGAGTCTTAAGCGTTATAAAAGTGTCGACTTATCAAAATATATTAGTATATATTATCACGATTCCGAGGATATATAAAACGAAAAACGGACTTATAACGATTAAGTTATTCACATTTTAAACAAGTTGCCGTAACTTTATTATATAAGAAAAACCATATTATTTCTAATAGGCAAATATTACGGCAAAACTAGTCACCAAGTTAAAGGTTGTTTTTAACATTGATTTAGAACTTTTCATAAATTGAAGTCTTCTAGTAAAAGTGAAATCGCCAAGTATACTTTCCAAAATGTCCGATCGTTTGATTAGCGGAGTTGTAATGAATTAATTACGGTCGCTTAAACTTTGCCGAAAAACCATCCTTAAACTATATTTTGGACTAAAAGTACTATACTTAACCTCTAATTTTCTTTATATTCAAGACCTCTAGGATGGAAACTCATGTACTAAAATTTTGAGATAATCATACAAGCTTCCCAAAACCGTTGAGTTTGTTTCCTAACGCTCGACGTGCACCATTTTACGACTAGCTTTTAGAGGCCGTTTTTGTCACTTTCATGGAAATTTCAATAACACTATTTTACGACGTAAAGTTATAATTTCACAATAAATCACTAAATGATTATCGTCAGATATCATTTCAACGTAAATACATGTGAAGTAATTTAAAAATGGTCAAGACGTTAAAAGATTATATTTTCGATTTAAAAGTATTGTTTTCAAAATTCATAAGTGGTATAAATATCATCCGAATTGCATGCATAACATTACATCATAACTTATTATGTATCATATCATTCATAATAGGTCAAGTTTAGTGATTCACGATACATTTTGGTGTGCTCACTTTTGCCATCGCATCATTGTCCAAGTGAGTTTTCATAGCCCTACTCTTTAATGCTTTTATTAAACTCTTTGGGAGATACATGCTCAACAACTTTTATGGCAAACATGATTATTTGCAAACTATATGTTTATCTCGCACCAATGTTTAGTCGCAATGCAATAACTTTGCCATGCTTAATTGTCGTGGTATAATCATTGAGCTAATTGTCGTGGTATAATCATTGGGCTAATTGTCGTGGTATAATCATTGAGCTAATTGCCGTGGTATAATCATTGAGCTAATTGTCGGTATAATCATTGGGCTAATTGTCGTGGTATAATCATTGGGCTAATTGTCGTGGTATAATCATTGGGCTAATTGCCGTGGTATAATCATTGAACTAATGGCCTTGGAACGATTTGAAACTATACATATTTTGGCAATGGGTTGTAAACACACAAAGTTGCAAGTTTTGTATGGCGGAACTTGGGCCGAGTGGATTTACAATGCCTTTCTTTATAAACGATTTTGAAAGGCTTTACATTTCAACGCAAACTCTATGAACTCACTCAACCTTTGTGTTGACACTTTTAGCATGTTTTATCTCGGTATCTAAGGCATTCACTTCATGGCATGCATGTGGACATATCATAGAGTCGTGGTGACGACGCTTTCACTTGGGTTTCATATACTTTAAAACATCGTTTGAATTGTAACAAATGTATTTTCCGCACAATTTGATTTCATTTGGGACCTATACTTTGTAAACTCGATTGTTTTATTAAATCAAACGATGTATTTTTCCAAACGACACTTTAGGTCGTTCAATATAACTTGATTGTGATGCTATGACAATCAATCCCGTGAATTCCATTCACGCAAAAGCAGTAATTTGGGGTGTGATGAACCACACCTACACAACGTCGCCTACCCTTTATACGGTGCTAGGCTAACCACCGATTTCTTTCACACCTTAGGTGAACTACACCTTCACAACGTCGCCTACCCTTTAT
Source organism: Chrysanthemum lavandulifolium (assembly GCA_022545495.1). Classification (NCBI taxonomy): domain Eukaryota; kingdom Viridiplantae; phylum Streptophyta; class Magnoliopsida; order Asterales; family Asteraceae; genus Chrysanthemum; species Chrysanthemum lavandulifolium. The sequence goes on along the minus strand of CM040245.1, from coordinate 228,434,648 downwards.
TAGGTACTAGGCTAAGCACCTAGTTCTATTGCAATGGAGGAACTACTACCACACTACACCAATGACTAATCCCAAAGGAGATCTACTCCTTTACAACATCATCAAGGACATCAATATCCTTGGATCTAATTCTAGTCTATCTAGTACATCGAAACACACCATATCGAATGTACATCTAAGGCATCTTTCACTAATGCCTTTGATTAGATCTACAAGACACCTTTCACTAATGTCTTGTGTCTTCACTTCTAAGCACCTTTCACTAATGCTTCTTGTCTTGACTTCTAAGCACCTACCACAAGTGCTTATCCTATAGACGATAGATACCCTTCACTAATATCTTCGCTCTTGACACTTGAGACATCTTTCACTAATGTCTTCAACACTACACTTCTTTGAAGAAAGAAAGGGATCATCAACAAGAGGACTTTAATAGCCTTGATGATGAGGAAGCATGGCAACTCATGGACTTGAGCTTGCTCGACTTCAAAGGTGGTGATCTTGCCTTTAAGAGGAACCTAAAGATCACACAAAGACAAAACTACAAACATAGATCTCTTGGATCTAAGGTTAGAGAGATTTAACTTAGGGAGAAAGTATGTTGGAGGGGTGAGATATAATGAAGAAATGGCTCACTATTTATAGAGTAAAATCCTCATCGTTTCCCGGATCCCATGGATCCCTACCTCAAGGTATCCGCTAGCACAAAGCTAGGGATCCGTGGTCCGCTCTCTTTGCCCATGGGTATTTTTGGTTATGGGTCATGGGTCATGGGTTATGGGTTGATCCATGGTTTTCTTTCTAGATACAATGTATCTTAAGGATACAATGAACTTGGTTAAGTGGTATATATAAAACCATGGGTCAAAAACCATTTGCTAGTATTTACCCATTTAGTATATACTTGTATTTACCCAATTTAGCATACACTTAGTTTTTACCCATTTTAGTATACTTAGTTTAAGTATATGTTTAACCCAATATGTAAACACTAGTTGTTTGTACATATGTATCTAAATCATAAAATCACTTATACTTGTTTTAGTGTTTTATGTGAAAGCGTAAGTGTGTTAGAAAACTATTAGTTCAAACCATTTACGTATTTTATTTGTTTCCTTAAAATGATCTTACTTTTGTTATCGACAAAACATTAGAAGATCGTAAAATATAAATAAACGTTTTTACGGCTTATTTGTATTAACAGCAACGATTAACAAAATCTGGAATGGTACAACACAAATACATCATGTGTAATAAAGAAGGTATTCCAAGACGTATTAATATCGACACTTTGGATCCTCAAAACAGTGACAAACAAAAGAGAAATACAACTCTGCATAAAACAGGTCGTAAAGCTCGTATAAGGTTAGAGTTGGACCAAGTTTCTGGAAAATATAAGTTAGTTCAGTTTATTGCTAAACACAACCATGTCCTAATTCCAAAAGAGTACAAACATTTTACAAAAAAACAAAGAAGAATGACACAAGCAGACAAAATGTTTATTGTCAAAGCGGCAACAAACAAGATTGGCGCAACACGGGCACACAACTTTTTAACCAGCTTGAAAGGTGGGTATGAATACGTTCATGGCACATCTGATGATTTTAAGAATCATCAAAGGAATATAAATGCTTTCATAGGGGAAAGTGATGCAGAAATGCTTATAAACAAAATGGAAAACAGAAAGATGTATGTCCCAAACTTTACATTTCAATATAAGGTAGAAAACAGTGAGTTAGTGGCGATGTTTTGGGCCGACGAAGTTGCAAAATGCAACTACAAAGAGTTCGGAGACATAGTTTCTTTTGATGCAACCTTCAGGAGTAACAAGTAAGATTTTTTTTATATGAACTAATTTATAATAAAAATCACATGTGATTTTATTTAAAATCACATGTGATTTAGATGTACTACATGTGATCACCATACCTCGTACTAGTAATCACATGTGATCATAGTAGAAATCACATGTGATTTACTTCTACATTACACTAATTATTTGAGGTAATGTTCTTATGTACCACATGGTGTTTGTACCATTCACTGCGTAGATAATCACAGAAAGTGTGTCACCTTTGGTTCCGGAATTCTTTTAAAAGAAGATACTGAATCATACACGTGGCTATTAACCGCATTTATGAGTGCCTTCAAGAAAGAACCGACCATGGTTGTAACAGATCAAGATGGAGCAATGAAGAGAGCTATTGAAGTCGTTTTCACTAACTCAAAACACAGACTTTGCATGTGGCATATTGATCAAAAAATTCCTGCAAAGGTAAATATAATCTCTAAACAATATGTTTTTTATTCACTTTAAATATGGATCACATGATAATTTGACAATCACATGTGACTTGTTTATAAAATCATATAAATCACATGTGATTCATCTGAAATATATAATGTGATTTATGTTGAAAACAGATTTGTCAAGCAATATACAAAGAAACTGATTTCAAGAAGCGTTTTAAGAAGATCATTTGGAATATGTTCATGGAACCTTTGGAATTTGAAGAGAAATGGGCCAAGTTGATTAAAGATTTTGGTTTGAAAAACCACAAATGGATGACAAAGATGTTTAACCTTAGAAAATGTGGATTCCGACTTATTTTATAGACTCTCCATTATTTGGATTGATGAGAACCACATCAAGGTCCGAGAGTGAAAACTTCGTTCTTCAAAAGTTTCACAAGCCGGGAGCAACACTAGTTAGTTTTATGATGTCCTATGAAGCAAAGAATGGAAAGGCAACGTGATAGGCGGGAACATTTAGACTTTAAAACACTAGACGCAGCACCAAAGTGTGATACAAGGTTAAAAATTGAGCGTCATGCAGCAAAAGTGTATACTAGGACAATATTTCTGCTTGTTCAAAAGGAAATAACTGAAGCATGCTGGACTTGTAGTATACATAATTTGAAAATAGAAGACGGTTGTGAGATTGTCATGGTTAGAGACAAAAATCCAATGCCTTATAGAACACTTAACAAGGAAATTGAAGACGAAAGCGATACAGAAGCACAAACAGTTGTAGACTATAAGGTATGTAATCTTGAATTCTAAAAATATCTGTTCCATGTGATTCTTCTAAATCACATGTGATTCTTATAAATCACATGTGATTCTTATAAATCACATGTGATCTCTAACAAAGAATCACATGTGAATCTCATATAAATAACATGTGATTCCTGTTGAATCACATATGTGATTCTTGTTGAATAACATGTGATTCTTGTTGAATGAAATCACATGTGAATCTCATATAAAGAACATGTAATTCCTGTTGAATCACATATGTGATTCCTGTTGAATCACATATGTGATTCCTGTTGAATCACATATGTGATTCCTGTTGAATCACATGTGATTCTTGTTGAATCACATGTGATATCAACATGAATCACATGTGATCTCATATAAATAACATTTAAAGAATATAATTCTTGTATTATTTTGATTTGGAAAGGTACTTCGTACTATAGAAGATGGGTCGGTTTTATGTTCCTGCAGACATTTTGCTCGATACGGTTTCCTATGCCGACACATATTTTGTGTCTTCAAGAATCGTGATATTGGCGTCATTCCAAATCAATATATTTTGAGGCGGTGGACAAGGGATATAATTCCACGACTTGAGAAGAAAAAGAAATGATATGGGAAAAAAAGCGAGAAGTTGAAAGACTTACAAATGAAGCAAATTGTCTATTAGATGATTGTTTATTTCGGTTGGGCAGTGATGTAGTAAAGATGGGTGAATTTGTTGAAAAAATGAAGAAATTGAAGAAAGAAGTGGAGGATGAGGTCCCAAATGCTCCTTCGGGAAAAACGGCAGATGTGATTGGGGAACATTTTGCTATTTCTAAACCTGAAAAAAAAAACAGTTAACAATCCAACAAAAGCAAGTAACAAAGGAAATATTTCACAAGCGGAACGCAATAAAAGGCGAAAGAGTGAAAGAGAAAAAGCACTTACAATTAAGAAGAAACAAATGAAGCCTTGTGGACATTGTGGGGAGAAGACAAACTCACATACAAAAACAACTTGTCCATTGAACCCTAAAGCAAGGCGAAAGGCGCCACATAACCGTCTCCAATCTGGTGTGGATAACCCTAGTGGGTCAGGTCTTGGTGTTGAGGTTGGTGTTGGGACAGGGTCGATGGTGGGTCAGGCCGTTCAAGTAAATGTTGTGGCTCGTGAAGCGGATAAGGTCAACCCTAATGGGTCAGGCGTTAGTGTTAAGGTTGGCGGGTCTAGGCCAAGTGAGCCAACATCAGTGGATTAAGTAGATGTTAAATGTTGAGGTTGATGGTTGAGCATTTTTACTTCAAAAAATATAATGATTTTCTTTAGAGTTTTTACAAATCTATAATACATTGAATGATTGTTTACTTTCTTATGAAAGTCTTGTTTACTTACGAAACTCCTGTTTACTTATGGAATATTTACAAAAAGATTGTTGAATACATGTGATTATATACGAAATCACATGTGATTGTACCCAGATCACATGTGATTGTTACCAGATCACATGTGATTGCATACAAAATCACATGTGATTGATGTTTCATTCCTAAGTAAGTATATGCAAAATAAATAATAAAGGCACTAGAGAGAAACTTAAAAGAAACAACTACTGTTGAAATCAGTTATAACAAAAGCAGGATTTAATTTGATTTCCCAAAACACAAAAAGAAAAACCCTGATATGTTAAAACAACTATTCTAGCATCAGTTTTACTAGTGTTCAAACCCTGGAAATTACTAGACTTCACATACTTACTGTTCAAACCCTGGAAATTACTGAACTTCACATACTTAAAATAAAACTAAAACTACTGATCTAGAAATGTATTATACACCTTCACAAAAGGCACAAAAGACGATTCTCTAAAAGGCACAACTGACGATTCTCCAAGTCTTCACGATAACACTCACTGTTGTATCAAACGCATGTCTTTAACATCTTCACGTTTGTTCATGTTCTTATACGCTTCCACAATTGTTATGAACTTTGTTGCAGGATCAACTTTGTCAAACTCCTTTGCCTCCCTAAGCATCCTCTCCCGATACACGTTAAGCTCATGTAACAGCATCTTGGTACAATACTTGAACCTCAGCCTCCTCAACATGTCGAACTGTAACTTTGACTCAGGAACAAGGCCACAATCCCACTTTGTAGCAGCTTCACCCATATAGTTTTCCATATGAAACATGGCGAAAATACCACAATCACGGTAGTTTGACTTAGTCCTCCATTTCAGCTTTGGGATCTTTGGCTTCAATTTAATGATGCTAGCATGCTTTTTGTTGCCATACAACTGTAGATGACGGGAAAACATTTTTTTCTACAAAGAACAAAAAAATAATGAACATGTTAAGTCAAATGTGATCTGGGTAAAATCACATGTGATCCGGGTAAAATCACATGTGATCTGGTAAAATAACATGTGATCTGAATAAAATCACATGTGATCTGTGTAAAATCAAATGTGATCTGTGTAAAATCAACTCAAACTTACAAGAACATCACATGCTCCTTTATACTTTTTATCATAAGATTCACCGCTATCAATGTTATCAAGGATTGTCATCGCAATTGTTTTAGAAAGGCTGAACACAACAACATAGAAATGCCCACCATTGCAAATTGGAAAAATGTCCGATTTAACAAAAAAGTAAACTTAATAAAATAACCTGATTTAACAATTATAATTCTAAAAAATAATGACATTACCAAATCAACGTCTTTTAGGCTAATGCTATCGGAATTATCTTCGAAATGACCCAAAACTTGTGCTTCAAAACTTTTCCATTGCTGCTCAGAATCCAAACTACCATCAATCATTTGCTCTGTCTGTAAAAAATCACAAACATAAAATGTATAATAAAACATATATAATTATACAATAAAGTTCATAAAAAATAACAAAAACACTTACAATACAACCAGTCGGAAAGAAATGCCTCGACGGGGCTCCAACTTCCTTAAAACTCTCTTCATAATTGAGAACAGCACCCCAACAATCAACGACATTCACATCAACCCACAAACCAGGAGTTAAAGTTTCCATACTTAAACGAACTGATGAAACTTTGAATCCAGAATGAGTTTCAAAAATAGTTTCACTGTATAAAACAAAAAAACACATGTAATTAGATAAAATCACATGTGATCTGGGTAAAATCACATGTGATCAGTGAAGAATCACATGTGATTTGTGAATCACATGTGATCAGGGTAAAAAAACCTCAAAATTACAAGAACATGTGGCATAAGCTCAAAGTTAAAAAAAATTAACTAGAATAATAAACAAATAAACTTACATTTTGTCACCCTGCATAGAAAACAAGTTGTTACCGACCATAAATTCAACCATTGTAATGTTCGGAACAACTTTGGTCTTGTTATTCATGTATGGGGAGGCGAGGAACGGAGACGGTTTCACGGCTCGTCTTTCGTGAAGAACAACCTCGGGACTAACGTTCGATGCACGAGTAGCCACTCTCGGGGAGTAGACGGACCTTGATTCGGGCGACCACATTCGATTCATCTCTTCATCAACCGCTTGACCACGATACAAAAAACATAATTTAAATTAAAAAGAAAAACGATAATTAAAAGACAAACTAATCAAAGTTGTATTCTGTTAGAGTATTACATACAGGTATTCATCTACAATACAATCAATCACCTCATTCACCATATCGACATTCTTCTCCAGCCACTGAGTATAAGTCTCAGGCGTACTCGTGATCTCCAACTCTTCATCTTCAACACCCGCCACATTTTCAGCTGGCTTCTCAATATCAGCAGGAATGACTGTTTCCTTTTCAACGACAGCTTCCTTCTCAACCTGAGAATTCGTTTCCTTGTCAACCTGAGAATTCGTTTCCTGAGATGCATCTTTTTCAAAGTCATCTAAACTAATTTTCCTGAATCCGAAATCCTCTACATTGCCATCCTTACGATTTCCAGCATTATCAGCAACATCATTTTCGTCATCATATCCATCTTTATCCTCACTTTCATTGTTGCCGAAAGTAACAGGTTTCTTGAATAGCTCACAATATTTCTCATTAAGTTCAATGAATTTTTCATCATCAGCATACTTCAAATATGCTTCTACCATATCAGCTTCAAGAGCACGTCTTTCAGAACATATAAAAGAAAGCTTTTCTTCAAGTTTGTTAAACAAAACATGTATTCAATAATGATGTCAATGAAAAGTAATATTGAAGTCAATGACATGTGATTCTACATAGAATCACATGTGATTCTTAACAAAATCACATGTGATTCTTAACAAAAGCACATGTGATTATAATAAAATCACATGTGATTCTACAAAGAATCACATGTGATTCTGAGTAATGATTTGTGATTTCTCTTTTAATGCATTCAAATGAACAATTATAAAATGTATTATACAAACCTCTTTGTCAGAAGATTCAGAAAAACGAGCATCAATGAACCCTTCTGACTCTTTAGACTCCACCTCAGTCCACTCACCATTCATCTCTAAACACCCCAACTTCCTTTCAGCCAGTTCAAGCTCCATACGTTGTCTCATTAACGTTGTCGACCAATTTAAGATGGCCGGACGCAAACGGACAACATGAAACTTCTCAAATTTGGTAGAGTCTAGATACACAAGCTGAAAAGAAAAACAAAACAATAAAAGTTACATATCACTAGAACCAGGAACCATTTTTAAATTTAAATAAATCTATGAACTTACAATGAGGACAGCTAACGGACCAGTGTAATGGCATTCTCCTTTCGGGTTGGTACTATACTGAAGGCACGAATGTATATAACCACACCAGTCGATGTCAGATATCGGAAGATCTTCAGGAATATATCTAACAACATCTAAGCAAAGTTGCCCCTTCATCGTTTCACACCTACCCATCGTGTTGGCAAACAACATGACGAAGTTAAGTTTGAAAAGATTATCAACTACCGTTGTTGTAACCAACTTCCTAGCAACATCCGCCGTCCGTATGTCTTTATACGACTTTGGATAAAACTGCTCAACCCAAGATCTCACAAAAGGATGGTCAATAGGTCTTTCCTCAAATGAAAACAATGAAGAACCACCAAATGGAATCCCTAACATATCCCGAATTTTCTCTGGAGTGACATCAATCGACAAACCATAAAACAAATCAATCTTATTCGTTGCTGTTTTGAAATTGGCAACAACAAACCTACCCAACTTCGATGGAAGTTGATCAATGAAAATTTTACGAAAAGACTGAAAACCTATTTCAGTAAGAAATGGAACCATGTCGACCTTTGATTCACGGATAGAAGAAAATAGGGAAGAAGGAGCATTCCTTACCCTCAAACCTGGAAATTTTTCAAGATACTCTAACTGCTCTAGTTCAGCCTGTGACAACATATTTTTCTTTCCCAACTTCTTCGACTTCCCAACATTACCTACATCTTCATTTTCAGAATCTTCATCTTCTTTCTTAACCTTACGCTTTTGTTTCTTAGTTTCTGAAAAATCCTTATTCACCTTACCCTTTTGATTCTTAGCTTTCAATTTCGACCTCTCCGCAATACCATCATCTTCAGAATCAGTTTCTGAAACCTCTTTCTTCACCTTCTTCACCTTACCCTTTTGAATCTTACCTTTCACTTTCGACCTCTCCGCAATAACTTCATCTTCAGAATCAGAAACATCTTTCATTAAACCCTTCAACATCTCAACCATACGCTGAAATTTGTCACCCTTCCTAAGCTTCAATGAACCTCTTTCTTCATCAGAACCTCTTTCTTCATCAGAACCTTTCTTTTTCTTAATCTTCTTAGAGACAAAAACACCTTCATCAAAAATAAAAATATACAAATCAGACTTAAACATGTGATTCATAAACTAAATTTCATAATAATAAAACATACAGAATCACATGTGATTCTTAATATAGAATCAGACTTAACATGTGATTTGAATAAAAATCACATGTGATTATTAATATACTTGTGATTATTAAAGAAGTAAAAAAGATCACATGTGATTATTAATATACTTGCAAGAATAATTTGTAAAAATCACATGTGATTTTTATCCAGAATCACATGTGATCCTTCAAAAATACAAAATAAATATCTACTCAACATAAACTAAATTTTGATGAAACTAACTTGACATTACCTTCATCAGAACCCTTCTTTCTCTTAAATTTCGATGATTCTGAACCTACTTCATCACTATCAAAAACCCGCGCCCTCTTTGCAGCCATACCCCTCGACGTCTTTGACATCTTACCAGTATCCTCTTTTTCAGACAACTTCCTTTTCCTACTAGACAAACCAACATCAACCTTTGGTTTAGACTTAGGATTAACTTATCCTTCTCAACCTCAGCAACCTTCTCCTTATCTTTGACAACCTTCTCCTTACCTTTGACATCCGCAGCCTTCGATTTACCCTTAGGATTAGACTTCTACACATCCGCAGCCTTCGATTTGACAACCTTCTCCTTACCTTTGACATCCACAGCCTTCGATTCACCCTTAGGATTAGACTTCTGCACATCCGCAACCTTCGATTTGACAACCTTCTCCTTATCCTTCTCCTTCTCAACCTCAGCCACATTAACCTTTGCCACATCCACATGCTCCTTTGCAACATCAGACACCTGCTCCTTTGCAACCTCAAATACAATCTTCTTATCCTTGACCACCTGCTCCTTTGCAACCTCAGACACCTGAGACACCTGCTCCTTTGCAACCTCAGACACCTGCTCCTTTGCAACCTCAAATACATTCTCCTTCACAATATCCTTGGGATTAACCTTGGGATTTGGCTTGGGATTAGGCACATTAGGCGGCAAAAAAGACACAGGAACAGGCATACTGACATTTGCAGCAGCCAGATTAACTGAAGAAACAGGGGAAGGATTCAAAACCAATCGGTTTGTTATACCAGACCGAGTTGTCCGACCAGGAGAACTAGAGGAAGGAGAATCAGACTTAACAGCATCAACTGCAGTATCCGGCTGCAAAACAGAAGCACCTAACAACAGAAGCAAAAAACATCAAATAAATCAAAAAACAGCAAATAAATATGCAAATAAATATGCTCTAATAGAATCAGACTAACTCATATACAAAATCAAAACAAATCAAAAAACAGCAAATAAATATGCTCTAATGAACCACTCAAACAAAATCACATGTGCTCTAATGAACCACTAATATAGTCAACTACCCATATACTCAACTAAACTCCTTCATATAGAATCAGACTAACTCATATACAAATCAACCACATGTGCTCTAATGAACCAATCAAACAAATCAAAATCTAAGAAAAGAAACTAAAACAAAACCACATGTGCTCTAATGAACCACTAATATAGTCAACTATCCATATACTCAACTAAACTCCTTCATATACATAATCACATGTGATCCTTCAATACCAAAATGACATATACTCAACTAAACTCCTGTAAATCCCAAATAAATAAACTCCTTCATATGCAGAATCACATGCGCTCCTTCAATAAAATCAATCACAAACTACATTTTCTTTACACATATACTAAACTCCTTCATATACTCAACTTTCATCAAAATAAACTCATTCATATACAGAATCACTTGTGCTCCTTCATATACTCAACTAAAAAACACTACTAAACTCCATTTTCATCAAAATATAACATATAAATCAACTAAACTTCATTTGCATCAAAAACAGCAAACTCCATTTTCATCAAAATAAAACTTACATATAATCAAAAAAATAAGTATATAGTAAACTACACAGATAATCAGTACCAAACAAAAAACAATAAAAACCTACAAAATAAAAAAATAAAAAACAATATATAGTAAAGAAGAAGAAAATATTGGGGGTTAGGGTTTGATAAACAGAATCAGTACCAGTACTAGAATCCGGTTTATTTTGATCAACAGTGTCGTTGAAGACGATTGGAGCAACGACCCACTTTTGCGTTTGATATCTCATCTCGTATGTCCATTGAAGCGTTAATCGAAATATTGGGGTTAGGGTTTGATGAATTGGGGATCTTGAGAGAGTGTTTTTAGAGTGAGAGAGTGTGTGTGTGTGTGTGTATTGATAATGAGAGTTATGAGCGAGATATGAGAATTTATTGACATACCCAACCTCCCCATCTTAAAAATAAATGAAAAGTATCTATTCTTATCCGTTGGATGAAAGTGAAACATCGATCAAGATGGGAGGAAATGTTCTATGGGAAATATATGTTCTGCACGGATCTTTTCTCATTTGTTTATATTATAACCTCCGTCCTATAATTATTGTTCAGTGTTACTTTTGAAGTATTTAATTTTTAACTTTTATCTTAAATATTTTCATTTATGTTATCTATTACTTGATGCAAAATATATGAATAAATTGAGTTTTAAATGTATTTTCTATAACTTTCATTATGTATTATATAACAAAAAAAAAAATATTTAAGGTTAAAGTTGCAAAATAAAAACTTTAAAATCAACAATGAATAATTATTATAAAATGGAGGTAGTATAAAATTGTGAAACAAAAAATGCGAAAAAATTATAAAATTCAATAAGTAAAGAATATTAAACTTACAAAACCACACAACAAAATTTGATAATCCCGTTATAACACGAGCTAAAACAAAGTAACCCACAGAGGCACAAGTACGGAAAGCATCATAAACCCCGACTAACAAATCCTAATCTTTCATAATGACCGACGAATCCACAAAAGCTTCAACGGCGGTTAACAACTCTGACGACGGTGGTGAGATGAAGCTTCTCGAATTGGCCGTACAGGATCTCCCTCCTCACGCTCTCAATGACCTCCTCATTCATCACCACGTAAATTTTTTTTTATAAATTTTTTAATTTTAATCGCTAGATTTTTATAATTGTTTTCTTCAGGGCAGCAGCTGTATTATAACTAATAATATATTTTGTGTATGCTTTTACCAACCTTGTTTCAGTTATTATAATAAATCATGTATTGATTAAGATTTAACGGGGTGTTTGTTTCGCCTTATGGCTTATTTAGTTTTGGCCTTATTTTGAAATTTTTAGGCTTATATAAGTTTATTAATGAAGCTCCATTTTAGGTGTGTGTTCGATGCATATTCCGCCTATTTAACATTCACGAGGGTATTTATGCCATGCTCTCCCCAACAAACCTGTATTCCGTCATCCAAAAAGCAGCACATGTGGAAGAATCGGCAACCAAGAGCTCTGAAGAAACCCAAGATGTGAAAAGTTTGAACTCGTCCCAAGAGTCAAAAGGGAAGTCAAACATATGCTCAGTTTGCTTAGGTGTCTTGCAGTTCAATTATCACGACGAGAAAGATATGTTGGTGGAGAAAGATCATTCGGAGGACTTTGCCACAGCAGTTGTTGAAAGTGTGAAAGGAAATTGCCACGAAATTTCCGGTTTTACCCTTGAAGTTTCGTTGCCAATGCTTATCACAGAAAATGAACAATTGATTGTGTAAGTTGTTCTGCACGAACATGTAAAACTTTTATAAGGTCGCTTAACTAGGTTATTACAGATTCCCAAATTGTATATAGTTGGTTTCTGTCTAAATTTACAATTTTATTTGTTCAGGTCATATATGAAAAACAAGTATGCTTCGGAAGCTTGGTTTCAGGAGAAGTTCTCTTCTGAGCATATTTCAGTAAAGGATGCCCTTAAGCTATCTATGACACTTCCCCTCGAAAAATTATTGGTAACTTGACTTTCCTGCCTGCTAATTTTGGAGAAACATTTACTCCCATTGTTGAAACGAGCTACATTGTTACTTGCTAGGTCAAACTTATGAGTTTGCAAGCTCACTGTTAGTATACATCTATTAGCAATTGCATCAACTATATTCAGAGACTAACCTCTAAAAGATTAACTTTTATAAATGCAGTAGGAATTTTCACAAAGCTTGTTGTTTATGTAATTCTTATTGCAGGGTGTTAAATCCAGTGTCAGTGATTTTCGCATTCGTTTAACATATGAGCATGTTGATGCTACATCTGCTGAAAAAAGCACAGGGAGAAACCAAAGCAACAAGAGGATAAAATCAGGCATGTATGGGCTTACTTGTTCTTTTGTTTAGGATAATGAGTTTTTTCTATGGCTGTATTTAAATAGAATAGGTTTCACTTGCTAACATCAGGTCACGAACGATATAAATGCCGAACCATTTAATTTGATCATGGACAAATTATGCCTTGATTTCATATGCATCTTGTGTCTATGTTTTCATCTTCTAAAGTGCATAGGAGTTGACAGCTTTGTTACCTGGCCGCTTCAAGAGCTCTCAGTATATTTTATGTGCGTAACTGGGATTCCTTTAAATTGTTATTGCAGGAAATGGACTTGTCAAATGTACTAATGGGACAATGCAAGGTGGTGATGTTTCCGAGTCTAATTCTTTACTGAGAAAGGTAATGTAACGTCTATTGAGGGATAAGTTGCCCTATGAATTTATAAATCCGTATATTGAATTGATACTATGAGTGTTTGACCATTTGTCTGTTTTTCTCTTTCCTCGTAGGTTGGCCAACCTTGTCACATGACCTTGGTTTGTTCCAGGGCGCCTATTTACATTGGTGGTCGATATTTGAAGGTATCTTGACCTGAATGACTGACTTAGCTTTTGACTTTGTTAGACTGAATACCAGTTTCCTGAAATACCTCTCCTGTGTGTGTTTGCTGACTGACTGATAAGATAATTGATTGCCTTCATATGTTTAAATCTAAGTTGGCAATCATGCTTCTCTAATCTCTATTATATGCATTTTTATGTTACGAGTCCTGGGAACTTATCTTATTACAGGCTACTCTACTGTGAAGGACGTGTTTCTTATCAATTGGGAACATGTGAAGCTCTTGTTTTAAAATGTAGTGCCCTTTTTAAGCTCATACATATTGAGCTTGATATCAATCAGTTAACACCATGTAAATTTCCCTATGATGAGTCACTTAGATATTGGCAACGGTTTAAATTATCCCCTGTACATCCTTGACTTCTAAAAATAGCACTTTAGTATTGGTTAGCCCTGAAATCACAAGCTTATTGATTCAGGTTCTTAATGCCATAGCCGATAATGTTGGTTGTTGTAGCCCTTGCTCTAGGATCAAGTCTTTCATGCATCAGTTTTATTTCAAGAATATTATGGCATCTAGACATGATAATTTAATAACTCATGGGGTTCAACAGGCAGACATATTTTCAAGCAGTGAAATCTATGTTATTTATACCCTTGACCACTAAACTATTAAGTATTGAGAAAGGGCTCCTCATGGATATATGGATGAAAACTATCTTATGAATTTAGAACCTATTGGATTTATGTGAATGGTAATAAGCAACATTAGAATTAAAGGAAACCTTTTAATCAAGATGGATTAATGATGGAGTTTAGTGATTGAAACCTGTTTTCAATGCAGTTAACATCTTAATGGCCGTTATCCCATGTTTCAGATGTCATGTCATTGTGCTACTTGATGTCATATGTAGGTTTATTCTAGCTTCAAATATCATAAGCTCACAAAATAAACCGTGTGTGCCTATGTAGGATAGTTGTACAAGGACCTTCAGTTTACACGAAATCAATCTTAAGTTTACTAATTTTAATGAATTCCACAAAAGTACCAAATGTGTGATTCTAGAAACCATGAAAAACAAAATTATAGCATTTTGAAGATGTTAATAAAAAGTTAATGTCTTCATAAGCATAATTAGGCCTATTGTCCACAGATCCCCTAAACTGATGTTTGGAATCAACTCAAGCATGACAGTCTTTCTTCTGTTCTGAGGGAAAGTTTGTCTAAATTATACACTGCCCGTATAAGTTGTTACGAAACATATCCAGCATCTCCAATAAATGTTGACATTGGCTTGGTTTAATGATACGTAACTTACTAATATATATAACCCTATTTCTATTGCAGTTCTCACGCAACGTGAGTCAGACCCGTTGGATAATTGATGACGAAAGAAAGGGAGAGGCGTCTGTTGAGGTATGCACCACTTTAAGTTTCATTTAATAGTCATAGTTCACTGTATATTAATTTTTCTAAAAATTGTAAAAAAAATGGATGGTTTTGTAGGAACTGATTGGTGGCAACATCCTTCCCATCTGTAATGGTGATGGCTACAAGTTTCATGCTGCTGGGAGAGAGGACATTGATGTATACAGGGTTTTTAAACTTATCAACACACTTTTTTGTCTAATAAATGGTACTCTGATATGAAAATAACTTTTTATTTCAGGTAAGGATGTTGGGTTCAGGTAGGCCATTTTTGATTGAGGTACAAAATGCACGTCATATCCCTTCTGAGGTATCCGTTAAGGAAATGGAAAAGAAGATTAATAGTCTGGAAAGTAACCTGGTTAGAGTAAAACATCTCAAGGTTTTGGATAATCAAGTATGGAGCTTAATGCGTGAAGGGGAAGCAGAAAAGCAGAAACAATATGCTGCTTTGGTATGGATATCTCGCGATATTAAGGATGATGATTTGCTAGCAGTATCTTCCCTTAAGGATTTGGTAAGTTGTTGCATGAATATCTTCCGTTGTATACACTCTCCATCTGGAATAACTGTCTATTGGTTTTAGCATTTTAAGAGTTATGAAACACAAAATAAGTATAGAGATTTTAGGTGTCGAATTGGACCAAAACGTGTTTTGTTCACTTTTTTTTATAAAACATTTACAAATATGATTACAATAAAAAAAAAAATTGTCGTCTTAAAAATAATATTATTTTTAAAAAGAGGATGTTACATGCATTAAAAGCTCACATATGGAGAATTTTAACTCTTTTTTACCGTTAAACTTTTTTTAAACCTGTTTGACCCCATTATGGATAAAACATAACCTGAAATTACGCATTGGTTAGTTAATGGTCAACATTCTTACCTTTACTGTATAGTAAAGTTTATGCTATATACACTTTCTTCTATTTCTGGAACCAACAATGGGTTATTATCCTTAAATAGTCCGACTATGTTAACAAAAAAAATTCGTTAGAGATTAATAGAAGTCAGAAATCAAGAAAGACATCTCAGTTGTGCCTTTTTAAAATTCATTTGTGGGTTCTTGAAATATCTATTGTAAGTGTAATGGTTATGCAATCCGGGTTTGCCCTACTTTTCAGCTATAAGATTATTTTTGTGACAATTATTCTCTGTTGGTTTTGGCAGAAAGTTTTGCAGAGAACGCCAGTAAGGGTTCTTCATCGTCGAAGTCCCCTAGATCGGGAAAAGATTATTCATTGGTACAAACCAGAAAAGTCATCTGTTCTATTATTCATGTTATTTAGCTTATTTTGATTGCCTATTTATAGTGTGTTTATGATATTAGCTTCTGATTTTATATTTTTGTCATGCCAGGATGAAAATTGAGGAAATTGCTGGGAGTTCTCAGTACTTTCTACTCCATCTTTGCACTCAGGTTAGATTTACTTGTAATCATTGTTTGAATAATGTTGACAGTTAGTTGTATGTGTAGAGTACATTTATTTAGATGCCATCTTGTTAAGCATTGTTCATGTTGAAACATGAATCATGATAAACTTCATCATTATCGCATATCTGCTTCTACTTTGTTTGGTTTAGAAGAGATGATGTTAACACAATTATTGTATACTTCTAGTCTTCTACTTAGTTCGGTTTTATGTGAGATGGTGTAAACATATTTAGTCTGTTTAATTTAAAACTAACTACAGCATAGCTGGGTTGGTTATGTACAAACAAGATTTTTGCAAATAAAGAAAATGTGTATTTACTCAGTGAACACAATATAAATTAGGGAAGATTACACTTGTTTGAAAAGATTTTTTAGGTGGAACAAAAAATCTATACCGTGCGTCAAGCCGTCAATGTAAGTTTGAAGAAATGAACATGTCATCAAACCATTTAATATTAAAATGAGCTGTGATCAAGAGATTGTATCCTAGCCATTTGTGTATTCAATGCAAATGCTTGTAGCTTTACAGTTGAAACTCTGAACCTGGTATGCAGATTACAGTTGATGGACCATCACTATAATGTGGGATGCCTAGTTGACTATTTTTATGAGTTTGTGATGTTATTCGCTAATTATTCGATTATCTTTGACAGGCTGGAACTTACATCAAGGAATTTGTTCATGGAGATCTTGGACGGACCCATCCTAGGTATGGGAATACTTATCTCACCCACTCATTTTCATCTCACAAATATAGGAATCGTGTTAGAATAACTTTGAAATGACTTGATTTGCGCTATGTTTGAGCTTTGACAGGTCAAACTAGTTTGAATCATCTATTTTATCTAAACCTCGAACTTCTAAACCATTTTATTCAAGATGTTAGATTATTATTGTTACAGTATAGTTTTTGTGAATCATTTTTTTATTATTATCACGGATCTACCCAGTTTGACCCATCCTGCACATTTGTCCACCTCTAGAATAACTTCCTTGTTGGACAAACCTGACCTTCTGCATTTATGTGGTCTCTATTGACCACCATTGTATAAAAACCTTTTTGGCAATTACAATTGGATGTAACATGTGGCATTAGGATTGTGTAGGTGGTGGTTAATGAATGCAGAATATTATGTCCCACAAAAAATGTAACAGTGGACTTTACACCCATCCTAACATCATCCGTGTTTGTCTAAACTACCCTTAAAAATAATAACAAACAGGGAGACGTGTTTAATTCTAATTCTCTTTTACATGTTCAATGTAGAGAGAAACTCAAGACTCCTAGAATGATAATAACTAGGTTAATTTAGCATAAAAGCTACATCAGTATTGAAAACTACAATACAAGCAACATGTGAGATACTTGACTGACTTACCACGCACGAACATATTATAATTGATGTTAATTTGGTTTTATCTGAATTACTTATTATCTTATTTTGCTTTGATGCAGCATTGGCTCTATTCTTGGCTGCAGAGCTGAAATTCTGCAGCTTGATGTCACGGATGTCAAAATGGATATCCTAAATGAATGAGAAGGGCTCAAAAAGGGTCCTATGTTAATGTTAACAAAGGTGAATACCCTTTACTTTCAAAAATGAACCTTCATGTGAGTTCTACGCTTCCCTAGTTTTCTTTTGTGTGTCGTGGCTTACATCAAATATTAACATTTAACAATGACACATTATTTTGTATTGTGTGCAGAATGCAAATGTTAAGCTAGTTTCATTGATATCCTATAAAGGCTTCTCAAGACATAATTATGTCAAAGAAAACATCTTGCAACAGCAGAAAGCACATCCATTTATTCGTTGCACTTCAAATTTTGTGGAGCTCATGGAACATTGTGCCTCTCATTAAAGACAGAGAAGGGGTCGTTGAAATGTGCGGATGACGTCATGTTAGCTTTTTTCTTATATAAGTATATTATTTTGGACATCAATTTGATAGTGGTCTAGACATTTTCTGATATCTTAACTTTAGAGATTAGGCTTAAAAGCGATTCCATCTTTAACATTACCCAATTTGGATTGTCGAAAAAGGACACCTTGTTTTTGTGATAATAATTTACAAATGTTCACTTTTGTGATAATTACTTGCAAATTAATCAAATTGTCTATAACTCGTTTGTATAATTTAATTTCTACTGTATGTTGCATTTGGGGGTGCTGAAATTGTCTTTTCAGATTGATTGAAGAATGCAAGTTTAAGTTAGCATTAAATATGAAGGTTTTATTGGTCTTTGTCGTGTGTTGTTGTGCTGTCCGTTGTACATGTCGTATACAAGTAGTTAAGCTATTAAGCACCCATGGCATTTTGCCTAGTTGTATGTGAGTTTTCCATAAACCAATAGGTTGTGGGTTCTAGTCTCGTTGAAGACATTTCTAAGAATTATTGTGACATAAGCTTACCAATGCGTTTGTGGAATAAGGGTAGTAATAAACAGCAAATATTTTTCACTCGTCTATAATATAACTTGCTTGTTTTTTAGCTATAAATCATATAGCAAACTGTTTTAAAATGAACAATTCTTTATAGAAATTGCTTATAAGCAAACTGTAATACTAGTAATATAATATGCCTGAGTAAACTGTAAATATTAATATGGCTTCGTGTATCTCAAAGATCTGCTCTTCCAGGGTATCTTGGAAATGGAATCACATCTCTGATGTTGTCCATTCCAGTTGCGAAAAGGACCATCCTTTCAAACCCCAAACCAAAGCCGCTGTGCTCCACAGTTCCATAGCGACGAAGATCAAGGTACCACTTGTACGGCTCCAGAGGAAGTCCCAACTCCAGCATCCTGCATATAGAGTCCGGTACTCCAGTTTACCATTTTATATTTTCAAATCAAGACTTCTATGAATAAAACTTAAGTCTCTTCGTACCTTTGTTTGATAACATCATATCTTTCTTCTCTCTGGCTACCTCCAATCAGCTCTCCTACCTGTATAGAACCACAATATGTTGGCTGATCTTTGCATAATTTTCCAATTTGTCGATACAAGACTAATAAAAAGTTGGCTAAGATGGACGGGTTGGGTAACAAGTTTTCGTGGGTTAGGCCTACAAACAGTTTTTGTCCATTTTAATATATTTTAAGTGAGCAATGTATTAAGTTTGATCAAAGACATTAGAGAATATTTGAATTGAAAAAATTTAGACGTGCATTAAATAGAGAATTTTGATGACACTCAACCAATCTGACCCATTTCACTTTTAGCTAAATATTCTTCATTTTGACCGTTTGACTCATTTGAGTTAAATCACAACCCAAATCGACAAAATTTACAAGTCAAGACCGCCACCTTTAGACTCACTGTCACTGATATATCTGATACCAAATTTTGATGCAAAATACGATCAAGCATGTAACTATAAAAGTATAAAGGCTTACCTTTGGCACCAGTACATCCATAGCAGCTACTGTTTTGTTGTCAGGGTCGACTTTCATGTAAAGGCTTTTGTCCCTTTTGGATAGTTTTAACAATAACAGGCGACTTGAATTTCTCCTCTGTCAAGTATCTATAAAACATAACATTATGATATTAATACAAACATTGTGCCAGTAAACTATATTGCATGATATGATAGTACCTTTCATGTTCAGATGCCAAATCAATGCCCCATTCAACTTTCTTCTCAAATTTATGGCCTTTAGAGACAGCTTCCACTAGAATTTCAATAGCTTCAGTGTATGAAAGACGAATAAAGTTGGTTGAAGCAACCATTTGTAGTCGCTGAATAGCATTTTTATCATACTTCTCAACCATAAACTCCATATCATCATAACACTTGTCCAGTAACCATTGACACATAAATCTAACGTATGCCTCTGCCAACTCCATTATATCCTGTTTTAACATATAATATGTTCTTAGTCAAAAGGCACATAAAAAAAAAATTTATGCTCAGTTATGTGAAGTACATAATAGGCAAGAAATGCTCCGCAAATTTTTTAATTTTTCTCGATGCAGTATTCTATATCAAGTCCAGAAATTATCAAATTCTATTGCTAAGGGGTCTTTTATGAACGACAATGCATTCAGGATGTAACAGTTTTTGTAATCAAGTTTTGGTACATCAATTATTAATGGAGTTTGGAAATAAGATTAAAAACCTTTCAAACGACCAACCCAACCTTACCCTTTTTGACCCATTCATCAACCTGTTAAATCCACTTATTTTACCATGTATATTTTGCATTCATACCAGATGTATTTATTAAGTCCATTTGTTTAAACAGCTATTAACACGAGTGCATGATGATAATTAAGAGGTACAATACCTCAAGATCAGCATCTGCCATTTCAGGCTCAACCATCCAAAATTCTGCAAGATGTCTTGAGGTATGAGAATGTTCGGCTCTAAAAGTAGGGCCAAATGTATACACGTTATCAAGTGCACAAGCATAAGCCTCAAGTTGAAGTTGTCCGGAAACAGATAAAAAGGTTTGGCGTGAAAAGAAATCTTGGCCATAGTCAACCCTTCCGTCTTTCTTAGGTAAAAAACCAGCTTTCATCTTAAACCCTTCTTCAGGCTTTGGAAGACTGTCTTTCTCCATTTTTTCTGCATCTTTTATTAGAGTTGTGACTTGAAACATTTCACCAGCACCCTCACAGTCAGTACTGGTGATAATCGGAGTTGGCACGAGCCTAAACTTATGATCATAGAAGAATGTGTGGGTTGCATGGGTCAGTTCGTCACGAATACGAGCAATTGCAGATATCTGGAATGATGAGAAGCAGATTATAAGCAGATAATTTTTTAGAAAAGGATTGGAAGTATATTTGGATGTCTCGTACCAAACTAATAACTTAAATCAGTATAAGTACATCAAAGCCACTATATAGAAGCTGAAGAAAATAAATATACACAAAGAACTAGACTGGGAGCAGTGGCTAACAAAAATCAATCTTTTCCGGTATTACATGTTTAAATTGGTTGATACAGTACATTAGTTAGTATGTAAACAAGCCACTGAATGTAGCAATGAAAACAAGAGTAACAAATTTATCAAAACTAATTAAAAGTGTGTTAATTTGATATGGATAACTTCAATAAACCTAATTTTTTTAAACCCTCCTACATACATTTTGCCAAATTGGCCTAACATAAAAACAGATGGGTGAACATTAATCTCTACTACCCTCGTCCCTCGGTAATAGTCAATACATTCATCTTGCAATCTACTTTTACTAATCGGGATCATCGGAAAAGTTATACTAATTGCAAGCGAATGTCTAACAATACGATCATATATTGAAATAAAATACAATTTGATTACAAGTTCCATTAATAGTTTTTAGTAAACTTTTTTCCAAGTAACAGTTTTGAAATAAAAAGTACAAATACCTAAGAATTCATTATCAAGATGTTTGAAGCTAGTTCATACAGAAGATAGCATATCATCATATCATAACAAATGGAGTGGAGATATATAGGATAGATTTGTTACTTGTATAAGAACATATAAATATGCAAAAGTAGTTTCGCGCGATTATCCAAAACACATTCCAAACTCTACTTAAAAATAATTAGCAGATAAGTAGATTAGCATACAGGATAAGCAATCGTAAACACCCTTCAAGCAAACACGTACATGATACGAATATAAAATGAAGCAAAAAAGAAAAAATGGTACCGTGTCAGTTCTAGGCCGAAGATGAAGGATATCTCTAAGCCCATCAAGCTTTAACTCCGTCTTCGGAATGGGATAGGTTTCCGAATCACAGCTCCCAACATGCAAAACATTCAAAACCTTAAGCTCAATACGCTGCTTCCGTTGCTTATCTTGAGGAGGCAATTGCAAGACTCCTTCCACACTTAAACGAGTGCCAGTTGGAGTAACCTCACGCAATGGCTTCACATCAGCGTAAATCATGAGCTGGAGGCTGGCTAGACATGATCCGTCGTTAAGTTGGATAAAAGCAAAAGCTCCTTTGCCTGCTACTCTTGTTGTTTTGACGAAACCGCCAACTTTTACAGTTTGGCCTGTTAGAGCTGCGCCCGCCATCTGGACGGCATATTATTGAATCGATTGAGACTTTTTCTTGAAGGCAGCTTGTTTAATGATTTCAGCTGCCATTGTTGTGTGCTTTTGTGGAAGAAACTTTGAAGCGTATTGAGTCTATTTATAGGAGGAAGTTTGCGGGATAAAAACTTGGCACGTAAGTTATAAGTATCTAGCTAGACTTATTAATATTTTCGACTTTTCGTTGATAGATTCACGAAAAATTTTGATTAATCTACGGAACTTATTAATATTTTCGTTGATACAAAATACTTTCGTGCATGCCAAGTTTTTTCTTGATCCTCACGGAGTTTTAGACAATTTTTAGAAGACTGTTCTTCTTTCTTTTTTGAATAAGACTTTTCTTCGTTATATCCTCGATGTTTCAACTGGACATCATTATTACATAAAAAAGCAAATTACCAAAAAAGGACCTGTTTTATATCCTATTTTCGAAAATGAACTTTTTTTTTATTAGTTTACCAAAATGAACCTATCCATTAAGCGCAAGACTCCAATTTTGTAAAAAGAATACTTGACTTCAACTTTTGCAATAAATAGTACTAGCCTGATAAGACTAAACTAAAATATAAATGTTTTTATTAATAAATTAACGAAATAAAAATGATATTAACATATTTACTCACTCATCCCTCGCCCATAATTAATTCCCTCACCCAACCCATCTAGTTTTTCAAGTTTTATCACCTAAAATCAATTCCCTCGCCTTAGTATCGCCCTATTACTCGCCCAATTTTACATATTTTCATGTAAATCGCCTATTCCCTCGCCACGAATTAAATTCTCGCCCCATTCTAATTGAAAAACAATCCGTTCGCCCATTACTAGCCTATTTCCTCGCAACCAAAAAATTATACAATTCTAAATAATTTTGTCACCTACAAATTCGTGTAATACACGTGTAGGGTTGAAAATTTGTGTTTCTATCAATCTAACGGATCATATTTAAAAGTTCATTTTGGTGAAAAAAAAAAAAAAAAAAAATACCTTATGCGAGGACTTGTCTGGTAAGTTGGTACCTATTATGGTCCGTTACATATAATCTTACAACACTTGATTTCTGATCGATCTGGCCGGTTCAGTTTAATAATATTGTCCACTAATTTCTAAAGTATTTATAAAAGAAGGGTTTTGCTAAACATAGCTTTAAGGGCAACATTGAAAAATAAAATCGTAGATAACTAGTGGTACATATAGTAAATTGAAAAAAGTTAAATTCAGGAGATGAACAGTTATTATTAAATGTACAAGCCGTTTTGCGTGTCTCAATACCTTAAACGTAGCCATTAAGTAACGTTTAACAATTTTTTTACCAAAAAAATAATAATAAAAAAAAATAAAAAGAAAAGAAAAAGATAAATTAAACGCATATAACGCCTTAGGTAAAAAAATATTGAATCTTATTGGTTTTCCTTTCTTACTTTTTTTATTATTATTATTATTATTATTATTATTATTATTATTATTATTATTAAATCTATCTACCGTATGTGAGAGTTTTTAATAAATGTCATGTGGTGATAATTTATTGTTATTAAAGTTGCGAGTCAGTTTTTAATGTTATGACACTTCTACTAATTCTTCTTATCTAGTTGTTTATGGATTCATTAACAAGAAAAAAGTGTATAAACTCTATTCATATGGGGGATATAAGCGTCAATAATTATTCCTTCATCATTTCATTCCGTCAAACCAGCATACCTCTAAACGAGCATTGATCACGTATGGTCTCCCCAACACCCATACGGTCTGACGCGAACTGACCAGGACACCATGGATTCCCCGGAACCCACACAAGCGCGGTTGCGGACTAGAAACGTAGGTCCGGACAACAGGGGAACTTTAACTTTTCATATCTTTATTGTATTGTTTTCTAATTAATGAAACGTAAATGCCTGGCCCGCTCTACAAATTTTCCAAAATACATATGCAATCATTTTCTTTTCAAGTGTTAAACCTTGTGCATAATTCTCACAACCGCGACAGACAGTGTCGCACATACAGGACGAGCAACCTCAAAATTGACTCAGGCATGTAAGTGGTATTGCAAACCCATTGTCCATTGTTTGATACCCCCGGACTTCTTAAGTACGGCCAAGGGTACAAAGCCCGGATTACCCAACCCCGGCAATCAAACGAAAAACATGTGTACAAACGGCTCCAACACTTTCATTAAGTACGAAATAAGTTCTGTACAAATACTCGGGGGCATACCCCCGGATTACAAAAAAGAGGCATCGCGGTAACGGCGACCCTAAGGAAAAACTAACAAGAGCACCAAAGCTTCACTAAAAAGGCGGCATAGTCTAAATGCCGCCCATACAAAAAGACCACTTCAAACGCCACTCGCGTGATCCCCACCATGATCCAGTACGCTCGCGTCAAACATGTCATCATGACCGGGCCTTTCTTCATCTTCTTCTTCTTTCGTCCTCCCCAGTGGGACCAGTAACCGCAGAAGAAGGGGTCGGACCAATGGGAACGATCACCATGGAAGGCTCCCCGGTAGAAGTAACGATGGTCCACTCAAACCACATTAACTCGGGGTTCCATATATCAAACTTCCTACCGTAGGCTACCTTCTTCCTCTCCTTGTACGCAGCAATGGCGCGCGGGCGTCGGGTGATAGTTTGGAGCAAAGAGTTGGGAAGGGCAACCTCTTCCGCTACCGGGGGATTAAACACAAACTCTCCCGCACTACCCGGCCGCTCCTCCTGCAAAACCAATTGGGCCATAAGATATTCCAAGGGAGAGTCTTTGCATGCCTCCAAAGAATCCATCAGGGGGAAAGGAACGTCGCTCGGCGAACAATGATTCACGATACACTTTTAGCCCGCGGGTTATAGGCTTTGATCGACCCGGTGCGGCCCTAACCATGAACAACCCGACCTCAGGCCACGCCTTAGACACTCCGTGATAGCTTTGCTAATACAATCTCCCAACCGCGTGTTAAGCTCATCCGATTGTTTGAACGCCATCCAAGCCCGGCGAAAACCATGCCCGATCACCCACCTCTTTCCCTCAATAGCCACAAGAGTGCTCGGGAACAAATCCTCATCAAAATCACGATTAAGATCCGCCAACCGCTGATCCAATTGAGCAAGCTGACCATCATATTCACCGCGGACCCTATCCTCACACTCTTTCAACTTCTCCTCCAGCGAACCTGCACTCTTCACCTGTTCCTTCAATTGATCGCAGACAGAGGTGAGCCCGGTGACTTTACCCTTCAACTCAGCGTTTTCCACGGTCAGGTTCGCCAACTGCTCATCCTTAGGAGCAATCATATTCTCCAATTGCGCCACGCGCTCTCGCGATTCCTCATCTCTTGGACTCGGACTCAAGGTGACCAGCGCTCGCGAGACCCCGCCTCCCGCGGCCTCGGATTCCAACTCGCCACTCTCTCGCTTAGGGTCTCAATCCTTGCATCCCTCCTCTCAAGCCTCTTAGTCAACTTTGTTTGTCGATTGAATTCAAACTCCGGCCCAGCAGCGCACTCGAACGACATGCATGTTTGTTGCATAGTAGCAACATTGTATTGCTCAAGCAAGTCCGCGTGCGGCATGTTGCGTAGCGTTGACAAATAACCTGGAGTAGCAAGATTATCCAGCATGCTTTGACACACCCAACCGTCGTCCATCCGGAAGTCATTAGTGGGCAACCACTTAGGAACATAAATATTTTTGCTTCTTCTGTCTCCACGGACAATGACTCATAGAAGTCGTTATCCGAAGCCGCGGGCGGTGGACGAGCCCAGTCTGCGGCGGAGACCCGGCCGCGAAAACACTTTCTTCTTTGCCAGTAGCCGTGTTGGGGATGGCCCGGACATATCCGCATCCAAATTCTCCTGATGAGCAGTGGTAGATGTTTTCGAGGTAGAATCGGGATCGGGTCGTGGGTCCGGGGTAGCCTCCGAAGAAATGTGGGTTACATCCTGCGGACGAGGTCTAGAATCAGACTCATCACGGAGCTCCATGGCAGGAGTAAGCTCTGCACCCGCGTCCCCTGCACAACCACAAACATTTAAGTTTCACTCCCTAAACAATAAGGAAGCACAAAACAAAACGTATGCGCCTTACCAAAGAATGGATCCTAACTACGCTCGAAGCGGAGTAATTCTCTTCCTCTCCGATTGTTTGGTAGGAACGTCGAGCCGGACTCTTTTCTTCCCAGTCGCTTTCTCTGCCTTAGCCGCCTTTACTTTGTCCACGGTGGTCTCTTGGACTAGGGTAATGAGATTCTCCGAAGGCTCAATAACTCGGTTAAGCGGTCTCCTCCAAGAACGCTTTTCACCTTCGAAGAGTTCTTTCCGGATATTACCTCGAAAGGATCCGCTTGGTTAATGAAAGAGAAGAGAGACATATCTGCAAATAAAAAGGCACAAGTTAGTAACAATACATAAAATAAAAGACAATGGGACGCGACAAACCCTAAAAAATCACCCACCCTCATTCTCCGAAGACTTAAAAGTAGGTCGCGCTGTGGCATCATCCCAAGCACGGCTAAGTCCAACAGCACAAAGAAAAGGCTCCGGCAACTTCTTAAACGGAGCGCGCATCGTGTCAAGACGATGCAACAACTCAAGGTCAATATCATCATCGGTCGGAGGTGGATCCCGGTCAACAGAAACCTTCTCGTTCCACGAGATTGCCAACGGGAACACAGTCGCGTCAACCCAAAAGAAATATTCTTTCCAATTTTTAACGGAATCTAGGGGGGCGGTGTAGCAAACCGGCACAACTAAAGACTTAGGACCCTTGCGTTTCTCTAAGGTCATCCACCCATTACTCATGCTGGACGCGACACATGATTTCAAAATGACTAATCCTAGCGGCTAATACAGACAACTGGGACAGATGGATCTGAAAATATTCTAAAACCCTACACAGGAACGCGGACAGAGGAATCCTAAAGTTGCAAAACTCGAAGAATCTAGTGTACACTCCTATTTTACCCGGAGGGGCATCCTTAATGGTAGCCTCTGGACTAGGAAGAAGGGGATGCACAGTAGAAGGAATATGATATTTCGAGCAAAAATCGCTAAGATCTTTCTGTGTTAACTTACAAGTGAAATCGCTTAACAGTTTTTTAGCCATGGTACTAAGAGGAAGGAAGAAAACCTAACCTGATAAAATATGGACGCACACACAGATCTGAGTAGAGGATTTTCTTTTTTACTAGCGAAGACGAAGTGGCAACAGTAACCGAAAAAGTAAAAACAGGGGGTATTTATACTCTCAAACAAGACAAGCAATGGTTCAATCGAACGGTCGAAAAAGTGCCACATCTCCGACTAGTAACGAACAGCCCAGATCTGTCTAGATCAACGGATGCGAGAGAAGGAGCCAAAACGTCACGTCAGTCAGAGAATATGCGGCTAAGAACGGTTCGCGAATCCCAAGGGACAGCTGTAACACTTATCCTTGGCATAAGTGGAACATACAGTCAGCAATGATTAGGACTCCGTACAATTCACTCACCCGCGGACGGAAGGACTAACTAAGTCTAGCAGCGCTTGTATCAAGACCAACAAGCACAACTAGACTGGAGGGACTTGATCACGTATGGTCTCCCCAACACCCATACGGTCTGGCGCGGACGGACCAGGACACCATGGATTCCCCGGAACCCACATGGCGGGTTGCGGACTAGAACGTGAGCCCGACTCACGCCACTAAACCCTTCCGTGGATAGTAGACACGTCCAAAGAAGGATACAACCGCGCTTCACAAAGGGAAAGGAATCTTGCCTAGGTTGAGCGTGCTACGACTGAAGTCCCCAAAAGGGAAGCGGGACAACTCTCGCCCAAAAGCATCACCATCACAAGAAGCGGACGGGCTCTGCAGGCGGGCTTACGTCATAAACCGCGCTCTCAGACCCGTGACCTCGAGAACACGACGAAGGTCAACCATATAAATAGAGGTCTCACTCTACTCAAACGGTAACATACACACTCTCTCTCTCTAGAATTCATTTCATCTCTAAAACAACCGCTTACTCTCACGCCGGAGGTTGAGCGCGAACCCGTTCGCGGTGAGGCTAACGGTGTTGGTTTTCTTAGCGACTAGTAATCAAGATTTCACTTAATACAAGATCTATTCTCCGAAGAGTTAGCTTAAACTAATCCTCGTAGGAGAAGCGCCCAGATTTGTATTAACAAGCATAAAAATGAGCTCGGTACAACTATGCAAATGTCTATGTCTATTACTACATCCGTCCCATAATAATTGTCCACTTTAAATTTTCTAAGTATTTTTTGTCAAACTTTGACCATAAATATTTTTATTTGTGTAATATAATATTTGACGAAAAATATATGAATATTCATCAAGTATTATATAACACAAATAAAAATATTAGTGGTCAAAATTGAATAAAAGAAACTCAAAAAATCAAAATGAACAATTATTATGGGACGAATGGAGTAATAAAATCGTCGTTACGATAGTCATCTCAATACAAATCTATACATCATTTACATTCTAAGTCACAAACACTTAGCTAAAACATCTCAACTTTTAACCAAAATCCAATTAACCCATCACATGCTACATAATAACACATAGTTCTATCACATAACAAACACCGCAAGTAAATATCCCACTTTCATTTTTTTATTTTTTTTTGGCAAATCACATAAAAAAGTACTTTACTTTAGGTCGATTTAAAATTAAGATACTCAATTATTTTTTTTATCAATTTAAAATATCAAACTTTATTTTACGTGCAATGTTAAATTTTTTGACTTTTCAAAATAAGTTATCAGTCATAATTTTAGCCGAAATGACTTGTAAATGCTCAATAATAATAATATATCACATTAATAAATCATTTCAGCAAAAGTAATGACGGAAAATCTCTTTCAAAAAATACAAAAAACCAAAAAAACCTTACATTGTACATAAAAATAACTTCGTTACCTTAAATTAGAAAGAAAAAAAAGGTTTAATACCTAAAATTCAAATTGACCTAAAATAGAATATCTTTTTATGCGATTTGCCCTTTTCCTTTATGTAATAAAATATTATTCATAGGAACAAACCTTAACTTGGATGCTTGACTCGAATCAACGAATTGATTTCGAAATATGGATTGACGGTGAAGAGGAACACGTTAAGGAATCACAATTATAAGTTAGGTTTGGTCTTCCTTATTTTTTATTTTAACTTCAATTTGGCACAAAAATATATAAAAGAGCTATTGTGTACATGTGTATTTATTGTTTCTTATAGATATAAAGCGACTTTTTTTTTTTTTTTTTAAGTGTAACATCTTATAAAAGGTTTAATTAATTCAATTATTACTTAATAGAACATGATTTAGTTTTTTCTTTATGTCAAAACCTATCAAATACAAGATGGTCTAATTAATTTAATAAATTTCTAAAGCTAAGGACCTAAGGGTAAATTATGTAAAATTTCTTCTATATTAAGTTTTTCACTTAACCGTGATTTAAGGTTTACGCTGATGGGCTCATCTACAAAACAAAATTAAACCCATCTTATACCTAATACTTTTCATATGCTTGTGACATCCTCATGAGTGGAAGTTTGATTCAGATGTCAACAGTTCAAATTGTCCCCTGTACATCATTGACTTTTAAAAATAGCATTTTAGTATTGGTCAGCCCTAATCACAAGCTTAAGTTTACTAATTTTAATGAATTCCACAAAAGTACCAAATGTGTGATTCTAGAAACCATGAAAAACAAAATTATAGCATTTTGAAGATGTTAATAAAAAGTTAATGTCTTCATAAGCATAATTAGGCCTATCGTCCACAGATCCCCTAAACTGATGTTTGGAATCCACTCAAGCATGACAGTCTTTCTTCTGTTCTGAGGGAATGTTTGTCTAAATTATACACTGCCCGTATAAGTTGTTACCAAACATATCCAGCATCTCCAATAAATGTTGATATTGGCTTGGTTTAATGATACGTAATCTACTAATATATATACTAACCCTATTTCTATTGCAGTTCTCACGCAACGTGAGTCAGACCCGTTGGATAATTGATGACGAAAGAAAGGGAGAGGCATCTGTTGAGGTATGCACCACTTTAAGTTTCATTTAATGGTCATAGTTCACTGTATATTAATTTTTTTAAAAATTGTAAAAAAATTGGATGGTTTTGTAGGAACTGATTGGTGGCAACATCCTTCCCATCTGTAATGGTGATGGCTACAAGTTTCATGCTGCTGGGAGAGAGGACATTGATGTATATAGGGTTTTTAAACTTATCAACACACTTTTTTGTCTAATAAATGGTACTCTGATATGAAGATAACTTTTTATTTCAGGTAAGGATGTTGGGTTCAGGTAGGCCATTTTTGA
This sequence comes from Chrysanthemum lavandulifolium, assembly GCA_022545495.1. Classification (NCBI taxonomy): domain Eukaryota; kingdom Viridiplantae; phylum Streptophyta; class Magnoliopsida; order Asterales; family Asteraceae; genus Chrysanthemum; species Chrysanthemum lavandulifolium. The sequence goes on along the minus strand of CM040245.1, from coordinate 228,403,813 downwards.
TTGAGGTACAAAATGCACGGCATATCCCTTCTGAGGTATCCGTTAAGGAAATGGAAAAGAAGATTAATAGTCTGGAAAGTAACCTGGTTAGGGTAAAACATCTCAAGGTTTTGGATAATCAAGTATGGAGCTTAATGCGTGAAGGGGAAGCAGAAAAGCAGAAACAATATGCTGCTTTGGTATGGATATCTCGCGATATTAAGGATGATGATTTGCTAGCAATATCTTCCCTTAAGGATTTGGTACGTTGTTGCATGAATATCTTCCGTTGTATACACTCTCCATCTGGAATAACTGTCTACTGGTTTTAACGTTTTAAGAGTTATGAAACACAAAATAAGTATAGAGATTTCAGGTGTTGAATCGGACCAAAACGTGTTTTGTTCACTTTTTTTTATAAAACATTTACAAATATGATTACAATAAAAAATTTGTCGTCTTAAAAATAATGTTATTTTTAAAACGAGGATGTTACATGCATTAAAAGCTCACATATGGAGAATTTTTAACTCTTTTACCGTTAAACTTTTTTTTAACCTGTTTGACCCAATTATGGATAAAACATACCTGAAATTACCCATTGGTTAGTTAATGACTTAATGGTCAACATTCTTACCTTTACTGTATAGTAAAGTTTATGCTATATACACTTTCTTCTATTTCCGGAACCAACAATGGGTTATTATCCTTAAATAGTTAGACTATGTTAACAAAAAAATTCGTTAGAGATTAATAGAAGTCAGAAATCAAGAAAGACTTCTCAGTTGTGCATTTTTAAAATTCATTTGTGGGTTCTTGAAAATATCTATTATAAGTGTAATTGATATGCAATCCGGGTTTGCCCTACTTTTCAGCTATACGATTATTTTTGTGACAATTATTCTCTGTTGGTTTTGGCAGAAAGTTTTGCAGAGAACACCAGTAAGGGTTCTTCATCGTCGAAGTCCCCTAGATCGGGAAAAGATTATTCATTGGTACGAACCAGAAAAGTTATCTGTTCTATTATTCATGTTATTTAGCTTATTTTGATTGAGTTAGAACTCCCTATTTATAGTGTGTTTATGATATTAACTTCTGATTTTATATTTTTGTCATGCCAGGATGAAAATTGAGGAAATTGCTGGGAGTTCTCAGTACTTTCTACTCCATCTTTGCACTCAGGTTAGATTTAATTGTAATCATTGTTTGAATAATGTTGACAGTTAGTTATATGTGTGGAGTATATTTAGTTAGATGTCATCTTGTTAAGCATTGTTCATGTTGAAACACGAATCATGATAAACTTCATCATTATCGCATATCTGCTTCTACTTTGTTTGGTTTAGAAGAGATGATGTTAACACAATTATTGTATACTTCTACTTAATTCGGTTTTATGTGAGATGGTGTAAACATATTTAGTCTCTTTAATTTAAAACTAACTACAGCATAGCTGGGTTGGTTATGTACAAACAAGATTTTTGCAAATAAAGAAAATGCGTATTTACTCAGTGAACACAATATAAATTAGGGAAGATTGCACTTGTTTGAAAAGATTTTCTAGGTGGAACAAAAAATCTATACCGTGCGTCAACGTAAGTTTGAAGAAATGAACATGTCATCAAACCATTTAATATTAAAATGAGCTGTGATCAAGAGATTGTATCCTAGCCATTTGTATATTCAATACAAATGCTTGTAGCTTTACAGTTGAAACTCTGAACCTGGTATGCAGATTACAGTTGATGGACCATCACTATAATGTGGGATGCCTAGCTGACTATTTTTATGAGTTTGTGATGCTATGCCGCTAATTATTCTATTATCTTTGACAGGCTGGAACTTACATCAAGGAATTTGTTCATGGAGATCTTGGACGGACCCATCCTAGGTATGGGAATACTTATCTCACCCACTCATTTTCATCTCACAAATATAGGAATCGTGTTGGAATAACTTTGAAATGACTTGATTTGCGCTATGTTTGAGCTTTGACAGGTCAAACTAGTTTGAATCATCTATTTTATCTAAACCTCGAACTTCTAAACCCTTTTATTCAAGATGTTAGATTATTATTGTTACAGTATAGTTTTTGTGAATCATTTTTTTATTATTATCACGGATCTACCCATCCTGCACATTTGTCCACCTCTAGAATAACTTTCTTGTTGGACGAACCTGACCTTCTGCATTTATGTGGTCTCTATTGACCACCATTCTATAAAGTCATTGCTGACAAATATACACAAACCTAGAGGCCTCCTGACTTAATAAAGAAATCTCAATTGTTTTGGTCCTCGCATGTGATTAATTTATAACTAGCGTTATCAACAATATACCCAAACTAGTATGCGTAGGAGTTTAACAAGATATCACGAAAATTGAAAGCCTTTTTGGCAATTACAATTGGATGTAACATGTGGCATTAGGAGTGTGTATGTGGTGGTTAATGAATGCAAGAGTATTATGTCCCACAAAAAAATGTAACAGTGGACTTTACACCCATCCTAACATCATCCGTGTTTGTCTAAACTACCCTTAAAAATAACAACAAACAGGGAGACGTGTTTAATTCTAATTCTCTTTTACATGTTCAATGTAGAGAGAAACGCGAGACTCCTAGAATGATATAACTAGGTTAATTTAGCATAAAAGCTACATCAGTATTGAAAACTACAATACAAGCAACATGTGAGTTACTTGACTGACTTACCACACACGAACATATTATAATTGATGTTAATTTGCTTTTATCTGAATTACTTATTATCCTATTTTGCTTTGATGCAGCATTGGCTCTATTCTTGGCTGCAGAGCTGAAATTCTGCAGCTTGATGTCACGGATGTCAAAATGGATATCCTAAATGAATGAGAAGGGCTCAAGAAGGGTCCTATTGTTAATGTTAACAAAGGTGAATACCCTTTACTTTTGAAAATGAACCTTCATGTGAGTTCTACGCTTCCCTAGTTTTCTTTTGTGTGTCGTGGCTTACATCAAATATTAGTAACATTTAACAATGACACATTATTTTGTATTGTTTGCAGAATGCAAATGTTAAGCTAGTTTCATTGATATCCTATAAAGGCTTCTCAAGACATAATTATGTCAAAGAAAACATCTTGCAACAGCGGAAAGCACATCCATTTATTCGTTGTACTTCAAATTTTGTGGAGCTCATGGAACATTGTGCCTCTCATTAAAGACAGAGAAGGGGTCGTTGAAATGTGCGGATGACGACGTCATGTTAGCTTTTTTCTTATATAATGACTTGTATCTCATAACTTGCATATTATTTTGGACATCAATTTGATAGTGGTCTAGACATTTTCTGATATCTTAACTTTAGAGATTAGGCTTAAAAGCGCTTCCTTCTTTAACATTACCCAATTTGGATTGTCGGAAAATGGCACCTTGTTTTTGTGATAATAATTTACAAATGTTCACTTTTGTGATAATTACTTGCAAATTAATCAAATTGTCTATAACTCGTTTGTATAATTTAATTTCTACTGTATGTTGCATTTGGAGGTGCTGAAATTGTCTTTTCAGATTGATTGAAGAATGCAAGTTTAAGTTAGCATTAAATATGAAGGTTTTATTGGTCTTTGTTGTGTGTTGTTGGTCTGTCCTTGTACATGTCGTATACAAGTAGTTAAGCTATTAAGCACCCATGGCATTTTGCCTAGTTGTATGTGAGTTGTCCATAAACTAATAGGTTGTGGGTTCTAGTCTCGTTGAAGACATTTCTAAAATTATTGTGACATAAGCTTACCAATGCGTTTGTGGAATAAGGGTAGTAATAAACAGCAAATATTTTTCACTCGTCTATAATATAACTTGCTTGTTTTTAGCTATAAATCATATAGCAAACTGTTTTAAAATGAACAATTCTTTATAGAAATTGCTTATAAGCAAACTGTAATACTAGTAATATAATATGCCTGAGTAAACTGTAAATATTAATATGGCTTCGTGTATCTCAAAGATCTGCTCTTCCAGGGTATCTTGAAATGGAATCACATCTCTGATGTTGTCCATTCCAGTTGCGAAAAGGACCATCCTTTCAAACCCCAAACCAAAGCCGCTGTGCTCCACAGTTCCATAGCGACGAAGATCAAGGTACCACTTGTACGGCTCCAGAGGAAGTCCCAACTCCAGCATCCTGCATATAGAGTCCGTACTCCAGTTTACCATTTTATATTTTCAAATCAAGACTTCTATGAATAAAACTTCAGTCTCTTTGTACCTTTGTTTGATAAGATCATATCTTTCTTCTCTCTGGCTACCTCCAATCAGCTCTCCTACCTGTATAGAACCACAATATGTTGGCTGATCTTTGCATAATTTTCCAATTTTTCGATACAAGACTAATAAAAAGTTGGCTAAGATGGACGGGTTGGGTAACAAGTTTTCGTGGGTTAGGCCTACAAACAGTTTTTGTCCATTTTAATATATTTTAAGTGAGCAATGTATTAAGTTTGAATAAAGACATTAGAGAATATTTGAATTGAAAAAATTTAGACGTGCATTAAATAGAGAATTTTGATGACACTCAACCAATCTGACCCATTTCACTTTTAGCTAAATATTCTTCATTTTGACCGTTTGACTCATTTGAGTTAAATCACAACCCAAATCGACAAAATTTACAAGTCAAGACCGCCACCTTTAGACTCACTGTCACTGATATATCTGATACCAAATTTTGATGCAAAATACGATCAAGCATGTAACTATAAAAGTATAAAGGCTTACCTTTGGCACCAGTACATCCATAGCAGCTACTGTTTTGTTGTCAGGGTCGACTTTCATGTAAAAGGCTTTTGTCCCTTTTGGATAGTTTTTAACAATAACAGGCGACTTGAATTTCTCCTCTGTCAAGTATCTATAAAACATAACATTATGATATTAATACAAACATTGTGCCAGTAAACTATATTGCATGATATGATAGTACCTTTCATGTTCAGATGCCAAATCAATGCCCCATTCAACTTTCTTCTCAAACTTATGGCCTTTAGAGACAGCTTCCACTAGAATTTCAATAGCTTCGTGTATGAAAGACGAATAAAGTTGGTTGAAGCAACCATTTGTAGTCGCTGAATAGCATTTTATCATACTTCTCAACCATAAACTCCATATCATCATAACACTTGTCCAGTAACCACTGACACATAAATCTAACGTATGCCTCTGCCAACTCCATTATATCCTGTTTTAACATATAATATGTTCTTATTCAAAAGGCACATAAAAAATAAAAATTTATGCTCAGTTATGTGAAGTACATAATAGGCAAGAAATGCTCCGCAAATTTTTTAATTTTTCTCGATGCAGTATTCTATATCAAGTCCAGAAATTATCAAATTCTATTGCTAAGGGTCTTTTATGAACGACAATGCATTCAGGATGTAACAGTTTTGTAATCAAGTTTTGGTACATCAATTATTAATGGAGTTTGGAAATAAGATTAAAACCTTTCAAACGACCAACCCAACCTTACCCTTTTTGACCCATTCATCAACCTGTTAAATCCACTTATTTTACCATGTATATTTTGCATTCATACCAGATGTATTTATTAAGTCCATTTGTTTAAACAGCTATTAACACGAGTGCATGATGATAATTAAGAGGTACAATACCTCAAGATCAGCATCTGCCATTTCAGGCTCAACCATCCAAAATTCTGCAAGATGCCTTGAGGTATGAGAATGTTCGGCTCTAAAAGTAGGGCCAAATGTATACACGTTATCAAGTGCACAAGCATAAGCCTCAAGTTGAAGTTGTCCGAAACAGATAAAAGGTTTGGCGTGAAAAGAAATCTTGGCCATAGTTAACCCTTCCGTCTTTCTTAGGTAAAAACCAGCTTTCATCTTAAACCCTTCTTCAGGCTTCGGAAGACTGTCTTTCTCCATTTTTTCTGCATCGTTTATTAGAGTTGTGACTTGAAACATTTCACCAGCACCCTCACAGTCAGTACTGGTGATAATCGGAGTTGGCACGAGCCTAAACTTATGATCATAGAAGAATGTGTGGGTTGCATGGGTCAGTTCGTTACGAATACGAGCAATTGCAGATATCTGGAATGATGAGAAGAGTGACAAATTTATCAAAACTAACTAAAAGAGTAACAAATTTATCAAAACTAACTAAAAGTGTGTTAATTTGATATGGATAACTTCAATAAACCTAATTTTTTTAAACCCTCCTACATACATTTTGCCAAATTGGCCTAACATAAAAACAGATGGGTGAACATTAATCTCTACTACCCTCGTCCCTCGGTAATAGTCAATACATTCATCTTGCAATCTACTTTTACTAATCGGGATCATCGGAAAAGTTATACTAATTGCAAGCGAATGTCTAACAATACGATCATATATTGAAATAAAATACAATTTGATTACAAGTTCTAGTTTTTAGTAAACTTTTTTCCAAGTAACAGTTTTGAAATAAAAAGTACAAATACCTAAGAATTCATTATCAAGATGTTTGAAGCTAGTTCATACAGAAGATAGCATATCATCATATCATAACAAATGGAGTGGATATATATAGGATAGATTTGTTACTTGTATAAGAACATATAAATATGCAAAAGTAGTTTCGCGCGATTATCCAAAACACATTCCAAACTCTACTTAAAAATAATTAGCAGATAAGTAGATTAGCATACAGGATAAGCAATCGTAAACACCCTTCAAGCAAACACGCACATGATACGAGTAAAATGAAGCAAAAAGAAAAAATGGTACCGTGTCAGTTCTAGGCGAAGATGAAGGATATCTCTAAGCCCGTCAAGCTTTAACTCCGTCTTCGGAATCGGATAGGTTTCCGAATCACAGCTTCCAACATGCAAAACATTCAAAACTTTAAGCTCAATACGCTGCTTCCGTTGCTTATCTTGAGGAGGCAATTGCAAGACTCCTTCCACACTTAAACGAGTGCCGGTTGGAGTAACCTCACGCAATGGCTTCACATCAGCGTAAATCATGAGCTGGAGGCTGGCTAGACATGATCCGTCGTTAAGTTGGATAAAAGCAAAAGCTCCTTTGCCTGCTACTCTTGTTGTTTTGACGAAACCGCCAACTTTTACAGTTTGGCCTGCTAGAGCTGCGCCGCCATCTGGACGGCATATTATTGAATCGATTGAGACTTTTTTCTTGAACGCAGCTTGTTTAATGATTTCAGCTGCCATTGTTGTGTGCTTTTTGTGGAAGAAACTTTGAAGCGTATTGAGTCTATTTATAGGAGGAAGTTTGCGTGGGATAAAAAACTTGGCACGTAAGTTATAAGTATCTAGCTAGACTTATTAATATTTTCGACTTTTCGTTGATAGATTCACGAAAAATTTTGATTAATCTACGGAACTTATTAATATTTTCGTTGATACAAAATACTTTCGTGCATGCCAAGTTTTTTCTTGATCCTCACGGAGTTTTAGACAATTTTAGAAGACTGTTCTTCTTTCTTTTTTGAATACGACTTTTCTTCGTTATATCCTCGATGTTTTAACTGGACATCATTATTAAGCAAATTACGAAAAAGGACCTGTCTCATATCCTATTTTCGAAAATGAACTTTTTTCGTTAGTTTACCAAAATGGACCTATCCATTAAGCAAGACTCCAATTTTGCAGCAAGAATAGTTGACTTCAACTTTTGCAATAAATAGTACTAGCCTGCTAGGACTAAACTTAAAAAAAATAAATGTTTTTATTAATAAATTAAGAAATAAAGATGATATTAATATATTTACTTGCCTATTCTTCGCCCATAATTAATTCCTTCGCCCAGGCCATCTAATTTTTCAAGTTTTATCACCTAAAATCAATTCCCTCACCTTAGTATCGCCCGATTACTTGCTCAGTTTTGTATATTTTCCCTCGCCACGAATTAAATTTCTCGCCCCATTCTAATTGAAAAACAATCCTGATGCAGAGGTTTATGTCAATGTAATCAAATGTGAAAAAATTTAGCACAAACTTACATCTTGAGCCTGAGCTGGAGATGCAACCTTCCAATAGCCCAAACTGGCTCATAAGCCAAAACAACATTATCCCAGCTTGAAATTTTATCTGCAACAGGTCGATAAGTAATTAGCAATATTAAAGCAAGGTACCATACTATATTTGCTCGATGCTTTGCTAATGCAAGTCAAATGAATATTAAAACATGAAGTTACTCATCATATCAAGCAAAATTAGAACCAAAATGATTTCATTGCCACCAAAAACTACATAATGGTAAAAGAATGCAGTAACTGATGTTTTGAGATATTTACCAGCAATTGCTTGGGTTTGTGCGGCAACAACTTCCATGGTGGTTCCATCTTCTCGTTGCTCAAGGGTCTCTCCAACACAAGCAATCACCTTAAGACCTTGAGAAAGAGCATATGCCACCTTCTCTCCAACAAACTGAACAAGAAGAACATAATGAGTTGAGTTTCATAGGCTAACTAAAATAGCTACCTAGGAAAAACTGTGAGTTGAGATGCATAGTGTGATTAGCGTACCTCATTTGTTTCATTTAGAAGGGCTCTCCTTTCAGAGTGACCGAGGATGACCCATGGGACGCCCAAATTGGCGAGCATCTCAGCACTACATATATACAAAAACACTACATATATACAAAAACAGCTTAATTATTTCATTAAGATTGAAAACAATAACTGAATGAAAATGCACGTGCCTAATCTTATGACACTCTAAACACAACTGAAATCTGTAACATAAGCATAGCCGTCAAAACACAGTTTCGAGCTACAAACAGTAAAATAAATTTTTTAAAAAACCAAATCACTTGAAAAGTAAGGGTTTAAAAAAAGTTGCTATCATACCTTGTTTATTAAAAACAATGCATTTCCGCGTGAATCAAGGACATAACAAGTAACACACACGAATATGAGAGCAAATGGCGAAAGAGAATGGAAAATGATGCGATGAGACATACCTAACTTCACCGTGAAAGCACCACCCTTCTTAACCCAAAGAATTTTGGGCAACGACTTGGATTTCAGACCTCAATTCACTTTTGATGGTGGTAAGAAACACAAAGGAGGGCTCACCACCACCTCTGCACATACAACAAATTCATGTTGAAAACGTGTAACTTGTGAAATTTGTTGAACTTGTGAGGCTTGTGTCCTTGTCTTGCTTGAGACTTGTGAGACTTTATGCGGTTTGAGACTTGTGAGACTTGTGCGGTTGTGAGACTTGTGAGACTTGCGCAGCCCTCGTGAACTTGTGACTTTGTGCGCCTTCCATGAACCGGTGACTTTGTGCGATTGTGACTTAAAATTTTCCGGCGATGATGATAACCGAAACCGAATGGACGGTAAAGTGAGATCAAATCTCACTTTGCAACCTTCGAGTTTGAGCCAAAAATTTTCCGAGGCGATGATGATTTTTGAGCCTTAAAATTTTCCGAGGCGATGATGAAAACCGAATGGACGGCAAAGTGAGATAAAATCTCACTTTGCAACATTCGAATCTGAGCCTCAAAGATTTTCCGACTACCTTTTTTTTTTAAATAAAACTTGTAAAAAATAAAACTTTGTAAAAAACACTTGTAAAACAAAAACTATCACCACATCTTCATAAAAAAAAAAACTTGTAAAACAAAAACTTGTAAAAAAACCACCCAAAACTGGAAGGTGATGTTGTGGTGGTATCTTTTGGCACGGAAATCGAGACCCCAATGATTGGCTACCAATCATCGGAACCTAAAACACTTCAAAATGCAAGACCCCTCTACCATGGGGTCAGACAGAGACCCTTTATTTTAACTTCAATTTGGCACAAAAATATATAAAAGAGCCATGTACATGTGTATTTATCGTTTCTTATAGATATAGGATATAAAAGCGAATTTGTATTACCTTCTTTTTTCTTTTTTTTTAAGTGTAACATCTTATAAAAGGTTTAATTAATTTAATTATTACTTAATAGAAAATGATTTAGTTTTTTCTTTATGTCAAAACCTACACTAGTACAATCGACACTTCCGCCTACGACTTTTTCAACACCTTCCCGACGACGTGGCGTAGGCATCGTTCGTTCCGACGACTTGGCGTGAGCAACATTTAGTCATTGAGCCTCGTAGGAAAGTCCTTCCCGACGACAAAATTAAACCTTCCGACGCCAACGTGGGACCTCTAATCGCTTTCGGTCAAAGTTTTAGTAGTAGAAAAGCAGATTATGCCGACGACACGTCGTCGGCAACAAATTACTAATTATGTAATTAGTTAACCAAAGTAAACGTAATTAACTTATCCCCATTATTCCCGACGTATACGTTGGTAAAGTGACAAAAATAACATTTCAATACTTTCCCTACGCCATGGCGTCGGGATCGTATTAAACTTGCATTAAGTTACGTACCATCCCTACGCCATGGCGTCGGGATTTTATGCAAAATAGCATTCAATTTAGTTTTTTCGCGACGTCATATCGTAGGGATAATACGTAAACTTATGGAAAATGATTTTCCTGTAATAAACAATAATACTGAATAAAATATAATACCAAAAATTATTCAGCAAGATATAACAGCCAACAACAATTTTCTTATCATAAAACTACATATCAATCTAGCATATTGAAATTTCGCTAGAATCAAGCTTATACAACAATGTCCAAAAAATCTTGGAGGTGGAGACTGTTTGTCCAGTTTCTATCATGTTAGTTTTTGACATGTTAGCAATTTCTTTCACTTGCTCCTCTAGTTCTTTGAGACGTTGTTATGCTGCTCTTTCCCACTCCTCATCAGCCTCGTCACTCATTAACAGCTCTTTCAAGTTTAAAACCTACAACAAAATAACATATTAAAATTACACATTATATAATACTAATACTTATATCAGATAATGTTAGCATGTGAACCATATAATAAAGTTATTCCTGTTAGTTGAAGATGTTGCAGATTATATTGATCATGCTTCACTTAGTTTGCAATTTACAAACTCATAAACTAATAAATAATAATTACATATATTCTATAGAATGATACTTTAAGTATGAAGTGATAAGCTCACAAGTACTACCACATCAATATGACACTTAAAACTTAGCTAATTAGAACTAATCATATTACTTTTATCAATGTTATCTGATCATACATTAGCTACTTATATTATCTTAGGGAACACTTGTGCTATTCTTTTATAACATTCCAGCTAGAACACCTATTTCAAGTGACTTGAATGTTGACTTGTCTAAAAACAATATGACCCATAAACCCATTACAGCCTATTAGACTCTGTTATGACCCATAGATGACCCTTACAACCCAATAGTACCTACTTTAACAGAGCATGATATACTTCAGGACCGATAGAACATACCTTCATTAGGTGGCATATCAGCAATGTTTGAACCCCGTTGACGCGCTGTGACGACTCCATGTCAAGCTCATCCATTATTCCATTTTAAAGATGCTCAGCGCGTTGCAATGAGAATACCTTCCTCAATAGCACTAAACTGCAAAATAAAAATGAAATTAATTAGTGCGCATTTTAAAACAGTTTTAGTTTGCACAAAACTTACTAAAGCTTTTGGTTGATCAAATTATAAACAATTGTAATTACAAACCTGAAAACGCTCCCAAATAAGTTTGATATCACGTTTTGGTGCCTCCTTCCATGAAGCCCAAGGACCATTAAATGAATACTTGAAGATAGAAGTTATTTGTAAGTGAACAAGTGCCTCGGTGAAGCTACATAATCAAACCAATAGATGGTCACCATTAGTATCACTTTTTATTTCAATGCTAAGATGTTATAAGAATTAAAACATACCCCTATGTCTACATGACCATCATCTGCAACATGCTCACCCTTTTCCACCTTTACCAGAACCAACACCAACACCTTTAGGTCTACTAAAAGGACGACATGTCAGTCTACCTACAAATCGATCTCTCGATTGATTAGAAGGTCTATCCCCGGGGCCATCTCCGGTAGTACCTTTACCTTTACCAAAGGTTCGCTTTGACATAGTGTGTCTGAAATATGAAACAAACCTGAAAATAATTAGTCTACGTTTCAATCAAATCTAGTTCTCATTTTGAACAAGGACTTACAGTACTAGGGACGTGTTTACTGTCCACACTCTTTTTGCTCAGCTGACTGGGAAAAAATATTGAAACCGGTCTACACAAAAACAAAAAGGAACAAACCAACCAATATTCAACATAATACATCACTTGTCAACAATATCATTGTTTCAATATACTGCTAATGCACTTAACTCAAGACACAAGATACATGTTCTATTTTATCCTAAACAATGCAACAAAGGCTTAAACATACCACTGTTAACTTAAACATATTCACCACCAGCTAGCAATAAACCTTCAATTTAACATTTGATACCCACTTCTTCTATCCAACAATTTCAACATCTAAAACTTTTCGTCGGGATACCAAAAGTTAAAAAAGAGAATACATTACCCTTTGTCTCGGCTCTCAGCTCTCAGCTTTCGGCTCTCGACTCTCTTAAGGCTGTACAAAAAAAAATAATAATAATAATAATACATTTAGTTAAAAAAACATAATACTAATTAAACAAAAATTAAACCAATTAAAACATTTAAAAATTAAACAAACTTAAAAAAATAAAAATTCACTTAACTGATATGAGAAAAGAAGTGGTGCGAGTGGTGGTTGTGACGGTGGTGGTGGTGCGAGAGGTGTAGTGGTGGAAGAGATGAATTGGAGTGGTGGTTAACTGGTTATGTAGGCGCAGCAATTGAATTGAAGTGGAAGAGTAGGCGCAGCTTATGAGTTTGGTGTGGAAGATGTGTGTGTTTTTTTTTTTTTATCTTTTCTAAGTGTGAGTAGATAGCAGATTCAGATCTGATATAAATTTATCAATTTTTGTTACCGACGACGTGGAGTAGCTAAAATTTATATATTTTTTTTATTTAACTTTATTCCCGACAACATGTCGTCTGGAATAAATTAATTTTTGTCGTTTTCTGTTTCGGCGGGACGTCTAAATTTTTTGGGGGAGGTCTAAATTTTTTGGTGGTAATATAGTATAAATAATACCGACGCCCCGTCGTCGGTATTATACAAATACACTTATTATTATTTTTTTTATACAAATACTTCAATTTAATTTAAAAATAATAATAAAATTATATAAACTATAAAAATATATATACTTTAATTTAATTTACAAATAATAATAAAATTATATAAACTATAAAAATAATAATAAAATTATACAGATACACTTATTTTTTATACAAATACTTTAATTTAAAAATACGTAACGTGTTGAACGAACGAGTCTATGTGCTATGGTTATGCGTAACATGTTAAACGACCGAGTCTATGTGCTATGGTTATACGTAACGTGTTGAACGAACGAGTCTATGTGCTATGGTTATGCGTAACATGTTAAAAGAATGAGTCTAGGTGATATGGTTATACGTAATGTGTTAAACGACCGAGTCTAGGTGCTATAGTTATACGTAACGTGTTAAACGAACGAGTATAGGTGCTATGGTTATACGTAACGTGTTAAACGAACGAGTGTAGGTGTTATGGTTATAGGTAAGGTGTTAAACGGCCAGAGTCAGGTGCTATGGTTAACGTAACATGTTAAACGACCGATTCTAGGTGTTATGGTTATACATAACATGTTAAACGACCGAGTCTCAGGAGCTATGGTTATATCGTAACGTGTTAAACGACCGAGTCTAGGTGTTATGGTTATCGTAACGTGTTAAACGACCGAGTCTAGGTGCTATGGTTATATCGTAATATGTTAAACGATCAGAGTCTAGGTGCTATGGTTATACGTAACGTGTTAAACGAACGCGTTTAGGTGCTATGGTTATACGTAACGTGTTAAACGACCGAGTCTAGGTGCTATGGTTATACGTAACGTGTTAAAGGAACGAGTCTAGGTGTTATGGTTATACGTAACGTGTTAAACGACCGAGTCTAGGTGTTATGGTTATAGGTAACGTGTTAAATGACCGAGTCTAGGTGTTATGGTTATACATAACGTGTTAAACGACCGAGTCTAGGTGCTATGGTTATACGTAACATGTTAAATGACCGAGTCTAGGTGCTATGGTTATACGTAACGTGTTAAACGAACGAGTCTAGGTGCTATGGTTATACGTAACGTGTTAAACGACCGAGTCTAGGTGCTATGGTTATACGTAACGTGTTAAACGAACGAGTCTAGGTGTTATGATTATACGTAACGTGTTAAACGATCGAGTCTAGGTGTTATGGTTATAGGTAACGTGTTAAACGAACGAGTGTAGGTGTTATGGTTATACGTAACATGTTAAACGAACGAGTCTAGGTGTTATGGTTATACGTAACATGTTAAACGACCGAGTCTAGGTGCTATGGTTATACGTAACGTGTTAAACGACCGAGTCTAGGTGCTATGGTTATACGTAACGTGTTAAACGAACGAGTGTAGGTGTTATGGTTATACGTAACGTGTTAAACGACCGAGTCCAGGTGTTATGGTTATAGGTAACGTGTTAAACGACCGAGTCTAGGTGTTATGGTTATACGTAACGTGTTAAACAAACGAGTTTAGGTGCTATGGTTATACGTAACATGTTAAATGACCGAGTCTAGGTGTTATGGTTATATGTAACGTGTTAAACGAACGAGTCTAGGTGCTATGGTTATACGTAACGTGTTAAACGACCGAGTCTATGTGCTATGGTTATACGTAACGTGTTAAACGAACGAGTCTAGGTGTTATGGTTATACGTAACGTGTTAAACGACCGAGTCTAGGTGTTATGGTTATAGGTAACGTGTTAAACGAACGAGTGTAGGTGCTATGGGTATACGTAACATGTTAAACGAACGAGTCTAGGTGTTATGGTTATACGTAACGTGTTAAACGACCGAGTCTAGGTGTTATGGTTATACGTAACATGTTAAACGACCGAGTCTAGGTGCTATGGTTATAAGTAACGTGTTAAACGAACGAGTCTAGGTGCTATGGTTATACGTAACGTGTTGAACGACCGAGTCTAGGTGCTATGGTTATACGTAACGTGTTAAACGAACGAGTCTAGGTGTTATGGTTATACGTAACGTGTTGAACGACCGAGTCTAGGTGTTATGGTTATAGGTAACGTGTTAAACGAACGAGTGTTGGTGCAATGATTGTACGTAACATGTTAAACGAACGAGTCTAGGTGTTATGGTTATACGTAACGTGTTAAACGACCGAGTCTAGGTGTTGTGGTTATAGGTAACGTGTTAAACGAACGAGTGTAGGTGCTATGGTTATACGTAACATGTTAAACGAACGAGTCTAGGTGTTCTGGTTATACGTAACATGTTAAACGGACGAGTCTAGGTGTTATGTTTATGCGTAACGTGTTAAACGAAAGAGATACATCGACGATAGAACCATTGTCCACTCCCGTTCCGGCATGTAATCAGCCATTGTTATGTGTGTTTTGCCGAATTAAGGATGATCGTTTAGGTTAAACTGTAAAAAATAAAATTATATAAGTTTATTTAAAATTGAACACTTTTAAATAATTATACGTAACATGTGCAAATAAAATCAGCATTAGTAAGATTATGTACGCAATCCACTCAGCAATATATGGACTTGACTTTTATACTACTTTTAAATAATGTATTAACATTTTAAAATAATTTATGCAGGCAACTTTGCCAACGACGTGTCGTCGGCATAATAACAAAATAAATAACAATTTAAAATACTGCCGACGCCCATTGTTAAAACAAAATTGAATGGCAAAATAATTTATGCCGGCAACTTTGCCAACGACTTGTCGTCGGCATAATAAAAATATAAATAACCATCTATAATACTGCCGACGCCAGGGCGTCGACATTGTTAAAACAAAATTGAATTGCATTAATCACACGCTAATAACCCAGTAATTATTTGGATTTATATTCCCGACGACTTGGCGTCGGGAATATATAAGGCCGAAAGATCCCGCCAAAATGACCGAAAATGCAAAGTCAATTTGGTTTTATATCGACGACGACCGCGCGTCGGCAATATATTAACATAAATTTTCAACGCATCTCCGCCCCTGGTCAAGGGTTTTTTTGTCGTGTAGCGTATGTTGCCGACGCCACAGTGTCGTCGGCATTGTATTCGTCGCCTGTTCTCCTGATTCTTGTAGTGCTATCAAAGACAAGATGGTCTAATTAATTTAATAAATTTCTAAAGCTAAGGACCTATGGGTAAATTATGCAAAATTATGTAAAATTTCTTCTAAATTAAGTTTTTCACTTAACCGTGATTTCTCTCGATCCAAACAAACTTTACAAAACCCTCATCACGGTTGCTAAAACCCTTAAGTGACAATGGCTAATGATTCTTCATCAGGTAAACGAAAACGCGACGAAGATGATGAAGATTTACTGATCAATGACTTAAACGGTAAAATAAATTAAAATCCTTCCCATCATTATCATCCTCATTATTATGTACTGTATTTGCTACCTTATACTGCTTATGTTATAAATTTGACGTGTTATAGCTTATTAGGTTTTACGGATAAATTTTTGTTTCCTTATAAGAGCAATGAATAAGAGGTTTTTTTTAGTTCTTAATTCATCTTTCTATTAACTATCTCATTGTATCTCATGCATGCAACGAATAGCTAGATAATTAGTTGTTTACTTATTTTGTTTTTTTTGCTAACCCATTGTTTTTATATTTTAACTGACAATCCTCACAGCCACACAGACTCAAATCGGGTAAAGTCTGTGAGGGTCGCTTTGGCTTGTTTGCCCCAAGCATGGAGCTCGATATCTCTCACACTTTGTTGATAATATACTAAAATTGTGAATATAAATTAAATCGATCTGCTTTAAATACAAATTTATGAATGATATGTCTCTTATGAGAATGGCTAATGAAAATATATATTATCTGTTGATATTATGTTTGTGGTGCAATTCTTGTATGACTTTCAGTTTAATAAGTTAGAATATTTGGCATCGAAGGCGTGTGAATTTTCCACTTGATATGAGTTTTATGATTTGAATTAGTTTGGTTTTATGGATGCAGATATAAATGTCAAGAGCTTCACCGGAAAGACATTATCTCTCCAAGTTAAAGGATCAGACACCCTCGCACACTTGAAGAGAATGATCCGCGATAAGGAAAGTATTCCTATTTCTGAGCAAGCCCTAATCTACGAAGAATTGGTTCTTGAAGGCATCATTAGCCTTGCAGAGTTTGGCATTAAGAAGGGATCTACCCTCACACTTATGCGTAAATCAAGGGGTGGTTCAATGATGCGGATATTCGTCAAGCACCCCAGTGGACGACTGGTCCCTTTGCAAGTCAAACTCTCAGACAGTATTAGGGACGTGAAATCCCAGATGAAAAAAGATTGTTGGTATTATCCCCTTGACGAGCAAGAGCTCATCTTTAAGGAAATGGTTCTTGATGACAAATCTATCTTTGCCGACTTCCACATGATCAACAACGACTCCACCCTCACACTGTTGTGTAAATCAGGAGGATTGATGCAGATATTCGTCAAGACCCTTAACGGAGTGACAATCTCTCTAAGAGTCAAACCCTCAAATACCATCGCCGACGTGAAAGCTTACATTACCCTTGAAAATGATATTCCCCTTGAGAATTACCAGGTTTTGACTTTTAACAAAACTGTTCTTGAGGACAGTGGTACCCTTTTCGACTTCAACGTCAGAGAGGATCTACCCTCACCGCAACAGGATTGATTAAGATATTTGTCAAGACCCTCACTGGGAAGATACTCTCTGTAGAATGTAAACTTACAGACCGTGTTTGGATTGTGAAGGACAAGATCCACGATCGGCAAGGTATTGCCCCATACAATCAAAGGTTGATCTTCCGCTTGAGAGGTCTTGAAGACAACTTGACCCTTGCCAATCACAACATCTACAACGGATCCATCATATATCTTTATTTTAGGAATTGAGGCGGGCACGAATGTATTTCTCATGTACACTCAATATGATCCTGGAGCACATATAAGGTGAACGAGGAATTGAGCTGACGTTGTGGCGGAGCCGATTTAAGTTTAAGTTGTTTTTGGTAATATGACGCGTTCTGTTTAGAAGGTGGGCATATGTCTATTGATCGATATTGCTTTTGTTGCTTAATATATTTTTGTAATGGCCGCTATGTTAAGAATAACTATAACAACCGCTAATTTATAAATTTATAATCTTTGAGTGGATTAACTGTTTTGGTTATTATGGTTTTTGTTGAAAAAAGAAATGTTATAACATGAAACCAAATCGAAGTTTCCCTTTCTCATGAGTTTGAAACTTGATTTAAAGTGTTGGAGTCATGAAACCCTTGTTATCACAAGTCATCTGGAAAGATTTACCTTGCGGTTTTATAGGAAAATCCGCGTAAAAGTTTATGCTCCAAAACTGCTATATTTTCGTTATGTTGGTGGTGTAGCCCCTGGTCTCTCGTTACCAAGCATCGCTCCTAAGAACAGTTTTCTAGCCATAATATTCTTAGCCCGTTGCTTCATGACTGGATTTTCTTTCTGGTAAAAATAAGTACATGCCCGTTAGACCTCTTATTCATTTAAGGATGTTTGTTTAAAATTTACCTGTTTTAAGGGATTTTGTTTTAGCTAAAATGGATTTCGGGTTGTTTGGATATGTGTTTTGAAAGTGGATAACTGATACATAGATCATTTCTGGGAAAACATGTTGCGGAAAATAGTGTTTGGATAATTGGATGTGTATAGGTTGGTGGACAGCAATACTCTCCGTGTCTTATTATTAAGTGTCTACATCAACAAATTAGCAAAGACTATGCAAATAAAAGTTTTACAGTAATTGGTAGATAGTATTCAAAAAGGACAGCAATACTCTCCGTGTCTTATTATTAAACTTTGTGAGTATTCAAAAAGGACACTTATTATGAGAAAAAAGGAGTAATACTTAAGAACGGATTACATTCATCAAAAGCATTCGCAGGGGACATGTCTCCGGCGAAGGTCTCAAAATGTCCTCTCCGAATCCGTTCAGTGTTGTAGTGAAAGTCGGTAATGTTAGAAGGTCGGTATTTTATGATCAAATATCTAGGGTCGGTATATCTTTGATAGCTTATACGGAGAGACTAAACGAACTATTCGAGGGCTACTTAAGCCACTTTAGTGCAAACCAGAGAAGGACCAGAGCTGAGTGCTGCTATAACTTAACAACCAACAAGCGTGCTGCTATAACTTAACAACCAACAAGCTCTGCGTCGAACTTCAGCCTCTCCAATTGGCCACGGGCAACAGCCTCTAACGCCCCACACCGTTGCAACAGGAGTGGGCTTTCCCAGCAACGGATTTGTTTTTCATAAATCGTGCAATGCTAATGAGCTGTTAAAAGGTAATTTTGATATTTAAGAAAGGAGTGATTTTTAAGATTCAATGCTAAAAGTTTCTGGCAATCAATTTTCCGCCGCTTTTTTTTACCTAAATCAGATCAATTGTATGTGGTTGTTTATGTAAACTGATCTGCCTATAGTTGATATGATGACAGCATAACTGCTGACATTTTATAACAAGCCATATCATTCAATTCATCCCCAAAAAATAGATATATCCACATCTACTTGATATCGATAAACAAAAGCAGATACCCTCGGTCTACAAAATACTCAATGCCCAAAACAAGATTACTGCTGAGTTATTAACCAAAAAACAACGGTGTCACCTTATGGCATTTAGTGTGAACCATGTTTATGCTTATTTCAAACAAGAAATACGATAGAAAAGCTAGCCGAAAGCACAGTATCATTGTTCTTCACAAATGACTAAAAGCTCATTTCTTCACCTCAGCAGCCTTGATGATGTCAATGAATTCCGGCTACAAGGCAAATAAGGGGACAACCAGTAAGAACATGCTTGATAAAAAAGATAATACTCAGAAGAAAATTGACAAACTAAAAGTTATGTTTGACTGTGAAACATGATCTGAAGATCACAAACAACCAAAACACCCTGGGCAGAGAAGTCGAGAAATGTGTTGTTCAAGTACGAGCAATGATTTGGGTAAAAGAAAAAAGCTAAAATGAATCATATGAGTTGAACAAAATAACTTTTTGAAGCTTACTGATATTATTAATATAGATTTCTAACCAGATTTAACACATTAGTTATGACAAAATTGACCCGCACTTGAAATGGGCGAATTGTCACCTTATCAGTGCTACTAATTAATGATGATACTGAACAGATGTAACTACAACTAGGATGCTTTTCCATAAAAAATCAGGAGACGGGAAAATCCGTGATATTGATTAGAACCACGATATAAACTTGATTCAAAAACCAAGACACCATTTAAAATACTTGCAGAAACCTAGCTAGATATTTGAATACTGTGCGAGTTACAACCAATTTGTTGCAAGCTGGATGTGTTTAGTTATTATTATTATTAGTGTTTGGTGGGAGGTGGGTAAGAAGATATTACCTTGAGGGAAGCTCCACCAACCAAGAAACCATCAACATCTGGTTGCCCAGCCAATTCCTTGCAGTTAGAACCACTCACAGATCCTGTGATGCCATGTCCAACGTTTAGAGCCCAATACCAAAATAAATTGACATAACTTGATTTTTTTTAATAGCCTTTATATTTTCGGATTCATAACTTGTAACAATTAGTAACATGTTTGAATGTTTAGAAGTTTCTGATTATTAAAGAAAACATCGACAAAAAGGAATGCCTAGTGAAATAAGAGTAGAAGTCTAGTAGAAAGATACCTCCATAGATGATCCTGGTTGAAGCAGAAACATCAGCACTGACCTTGTCAGCGAACCATTTCCTTAGTCCAGCATGTACCTGTTACAGAGGTTCAGAAATTGTTTCTGTGATGCTACATCAAGCACAATGTTGCACATACATACACCGATCCCGAGGTTTATGTCAATGTAATAAAATGTGAAATAATTTAGGACAAGCTTACTTCTTGAGCCTGAGCTGGAGACGCAACCTTTCCGGTTCCAATAGCCCAAACTGGCTCATAAGCCAAAACAACATTATCCCAGCTTGAAATTTTATCTGCAACAAATCAGCAAGTAATTAGCAATATTAAAACAAGGCACCATACTATATTTGCTCGATGCTTTGCTCATGCAAGTCAAATAAATATAAACATGACGGTATGTTGCTCGTCATATCAAGCAAAATTTGAACCAAAATGATTTCATTGACACCAACAACTACATAATGGTAAAAGAATGCAGTAACTGATGTTTTGAGATATTTACCAGCAATTGCTTGGGTTTGTGCAGCAACAACTTCCATGGTGGTTCCAGCTTCTCGTTGCTCAAGGGTCTCTCCAACACAAGCAATCACCTTAAGACCTTGAGAAAGAGCATATGCCACCTTCTCTCCAACAAACTGAACAAGAAGAAAACAATGATATGATTTTCATATTTTCATAGGCTAACTAAAATAGTAAAACTCTGAGACGAGAAGCATAGTGTGAATAGTGTACCTCATTTGTTTCATTTAGAAGGGCTCTCCTTTCAGAGTGACCGAGGATGACCCATGGGACGCCCAAATTGGCGAGCATCTCAGCACTACACATATACAAAAACAGCTTATTTAATAAGACTGAAAACAATCACCGAAGGAAAATGCATGTGCCTAATCTTATGACACTAAACACAACTGAAATCTGTTACATAAGCATAGCCGTCAAAACACAGTTACGAGCTTCAATCATTAAAAGTAGATTAAAAACAGAGACGTTCATAATTAAACTTAGATTTTAGAAAACAAAATCACTTGAAAAGTAAGGGTTTAAAAAAAACAGTTGCTATCATACCTTGTTTATGAAAAACAAAACAATGCATTTCCGGTGAATCAAGGACATAACAAGTAACACAGACGAATATGAGAGTAAATGGCCAAAAGAGAATGGAAAATGATGCGATGAGACATACCTAACTTCACCGGTGAATGCACCACCCTTCTTAACCCAGCAATTTTGGGCAGCGACTTGGATTTCAGACCTCAATTCACTTTTGACAGTGGTAAGAAACACAAAAGGAGGGCTCACCACCACCTCTGCACATACAACATATTGTTCAGAGCTAAACAATCAATAATGCAAATAAACAAGACTACACGTTACAAAAAAGCCATTATCTCTACCTTGACAAAATAAAAAATGAATGATATTATTTACACGTTATTAAAGAAATCACACCAGCACATTTTAACAATATATAGTTTCACGACCAGATTTATTTTTTTTGATGTTGAATACGATAGGAAAAATACTTACCAACGACATCGGTGGATGGAATGTCACCAGCATTAAGAGTTGCGACAATCTTCTTCACATCATCAACAGTTCCATTCTGTCAATCAATAACCATACGATACAAATCAGGTTCCAAATACTTTAAGCACATTGTATTTAAGATTTAAAACACTGTTACAATCTTAAATAAACTAGAAGTAAATAATAACTGATTCCGATCCACTACATATATCATGATGACATCATCAATTATCGATTATATAGCAGTAGGATACATCAACAGATATACTAATCAGTAATCACAATAGTAGATAATACTTGAGCATCAATACACAACTTAAACTCAAAAAAACAGATTTATCAAAAGCGCACTACTATTAAATATGAATAGAGTAAATACAGTTAAATGAGTGAATTATAAACAAATCTGATTAAATCAAAACCAATCAACACTTGTAACACAATCAAATTCATAGTCATGTGCTTAACTAAAAACAATTATCACTAAGATCAATACACATCTCATCAAATCAAAACCCTTTAACACTAAAAATGCAATCAAAATCACCAAAATCATTCATAATATAACATGCATGAGATAAAAACGAATCTAATTGATAAAACTAAAATTTAATCAGTATGAATCTAATCAAAGATACATATATTGAATTTAAAACAGTTAAGTGAGATCTCATCACTTAAAAGCCAATAATACATATCTAATCAAAACAGTTACTGAGATCAGTAAAAAGTATCAAAATCAAAACCGATAAACAGTAAAAAAAAATTTTAAAAATACATAATCATATATTAAAATTCATTGTTAATCTAAAACATAATCATCATGTATTTATACAAAACAGTAACTGAGATCGGATCAAATCTATGAAATAAACATATATAACTGAGAATAATACATACACATTTCCAGTTACCACCGACGAAGAATTTACGGCCCATTTTCAGATCAAAACTTGAACAAAAAGATAATAGAAAATTAGGTAATGATAATAATAAATAATGGAGATCACAGATTTATTTGTGAATGAATGAATAAATGACTGGTGATGGTTTTTATATTGAAACTGTGGATCACACACACAGAAAGTTGATGTCAAAAGACGTAAATGTCCTTGGTAAAGAAGGGGAATATGCTTTTTTGTGTGTGGTGGATGGAAGGGTAGGTGTGTAAATGTCATGTGAATTGCCTTTTGAGTTGTTGTTTTTTTTTCTTGGTGGCCACGTCAAAAATCAAACATTGTGGATTGGGTTTTCGTTGGTGAATTTGGGCCTTGTGTTCTAGAACCATACATATTTTTTTCTTTTTTACTTTTTTGTTTTTTGACAGAATAAATATTTCTTCTTGACCTACGTTATTTGTCGTTGAACACTAATATATCTATATCTATATCTATATCTATATCTATATCTATACTATTTTATAATGCAGCCTTTTAAAATTAAAAGGCTTAAAAATTCAGACTTTTTTACTTGCTTATTATGAAAAAAGTTTTTCTAACCAAAAATTAAGATAAGTTTCGAATTATGAGATACACGCCACTTATTAACAAACTCCAGTTCTAACTTCTAACAAACCCAAGCTTCTAACTCCTAACCACTAAAAATTAAGATAAAGAAATTAAATTATAAAACGACATATGCCATTTCTCAACTAAAATTCATCTTTATTTTTAAATTAAAATATCTTTTATCTACTTATTTTTTTATAATCTAATTTCACCATATTTTCTAAAATTTTACGCTTTTAATTCAACATCCATTTTGATATATTTTATGAGTTTTAGTTTTTATATTTTTAATGATTTTATTTTATTTTAATTCAAATTTTTACAACTTTAACCTTTATTTCATTTATTTCAATCAATATAATCTTGATTCTTCAAAATCATATACTTTTGGAGTAGTGTTTGACGCGTAAGAGATTGCGGCGATTCATATCGCGAATAATGATGTCGCAGAAAGTTACTGAACCCAAACAAACACTTACAACTAACACATATACATTCGTTGTTGTGAAACGAATTCACTAAACGGTAAGCAAACACATATAACTATATTTATCGTCGTAGCGCGGCAGTCACACCCCAATTTACTGCTTTTGCGTGGAATGGAATTCTGGGGCAATGATCGCCATAGCACCACATCACGATTATATTGAACGACCTAAAGTGTCGTTTGGAAAATACATCGTTTGATTTAATAAAATAATCGAGTTTACAAAGAGGTCCCAAATGTAAATCAACTTGCGGACATAAATTTGTTACAATTCAAACGATGTTTTAGAGTACATAAAACCCAGTGAGACGCCGTCACCACGACTCCATGATGTGTCCAAATGCGCGCCATGAAGTGAATGCCTTAGATACCGAGATAAAACATGCTAAAAGTGTCAACACAAAGGTTGAGTGAGTTCATAGAGATTGTTTTGAAATGTAAAGCCTTTAGAAATCGTTTATGCCGCAAAGGCATTGTAAATCGTTGAAATGTAAAGACTTTCAAAATCGCTTATGTAGCAAAGGCATTGTAAATCCACTCGCCCAAGTCCCGCCCATACAAAACTTGCAACTCGTGTTCACAACCCACCGCCAAAGTGTGTAAAGTTTATGTTCCAAACATATGATGTCAAATGAATTCACATAGTAGTGCATGACTTAATGTATCGATGTTTACTGACCTCATTATACCAAGACCATCATCCAACGAATGTACCAAGACCATCATCCAATGAATATACCAAGACCATCACCCAATGAATGTACCAAGACCATCATCCAATGAATATACCAAGATCATCATCCAATGAATGTACCAAGACCATCACCCAATGAATATACCATGTAAATACTACGATAGCGAAATCACATTACGCATGACTAAGCATTTCAATTCGACTAAACATGTAATTTGCAAATTGTCATGAATGCAATAAACATTATTGAGCATGTATCTCCCCAAAGAGTTTAATAACAACATTAAAACAAGAAAAGTGGGGCTATGGAACTCACTTGGTAAACCGACGAGATGACAAGAGTGAGTACATCGAGGTATAATGAGATGCGTTATCCGCGACCTATGACGAATGATATGATATGTCATGAGTTGCAATGTAATGTTATGCATGCACTTCAGATGTTATTTATACCATTTACGGGTTTTGAAAATACTACTGTCGTCGAAAAATACTCTTTTGACGCCTCGACCCTTCAAAATGACTTTCCATGTTTTTACGTCAAAATGTCATCCTACAATGGTTTTATAATGATTTTTGGTGAAATTACCATTTTCGTCGCAAAACAATGTCGTCGGAAAAACCATGAAATCAACAAAATGGCTCGGGAAAAGTGGTCGTAAAGCGGTGTCGCCGATCGTTAGAGAACGAACTCGACGGTTTTGGAAAGTTTGTATCGATATCTAAAAGTTTTAGTTCAGAGTTTTCGTTCTAAAGGTCTCGATCATAAAGATATCAAAGGCTCAAGATGGTGGTTTTGTGAATGGTGTGCGAAAATGAGTTTCGCCAATCTTTGAACATCCGTAAATAAATAACCATAACTCCGCTGACAAACGGCTTTTGTTTTGAAAAATATGGCCGATGAAATTGATTTTACTAGAAGACACTTTGTTATAAAAGTTTTGCATCATAGTTAAAACCGCCGCAAACATGGACGATAGAGCTAATGAAATACTTGTTACGTCAAAAATAATATAATTTTCGAAATTAATATTTACTGCAACTTTATGAAAATGGCCATATATTTGTCGCTTTAAACCGCTTTCACGTAAAATATGTCCTTAGCTTCGTATCGAAGTAAACTAATATATTTTTGACTAGTCGAAATAATTTGTGAAGCTTAAGGCTCGTTTTGACCCAAAACACTAAAACTGCATGCTGTCAATTTCGAAAATAATACTTTTCGTAAAACTTTAAAAATTCACCACGGCTTCGTTATAACTCCGCTTTTATCCGCTCAAGCGCCACGGATTCGCTTTTAAAGTATATTTTCTAATTATCATGGCCAAAAGGTCGTACCATCAGTGGGTTTTTCCAGAATTTCATTTTAAGGACAGAACGTAATATATAGTTTACGAAAATAGTTTTCTCGGACAAAACCTATTCTAATCCCTTCAAATCAACTCCAAAGCTAATCTAATCCTACCATACACCTTCTTAGGGTGTCATGGGTTCCTAATCACCATCAAGACCAAAGATTAACTTGGGAATAATTATAGGATGACTAATAAGTATATAAAACCTTAAAATCAAGAAATAAATGGTATAAACTACATAACATGCATATAAGCTCCAAAATGTAAAGAAACATATGAAAATGAAGAGGAAACATAAAATGACAAGAATATGCTTACTAGTGAAAATGAAGAGGTGTAGGTAACAAGGATTAACTTAAATATCCTTGGTTTTATTTCAAAACCATATAAAGGATATAAACTAGGTTGTAAACACTTGATTTTTGCCAAAATCTTGATCCTTGGCCCTTGATGTTGTGGCCGGTTTTGTGCACCCAAAAGAAGAGAGAAATATTTTTTCTTTACACTTGCAACTATGTGAAAATTGGATTCATGAATGAGATACTAATAATAGAGTAGACATAATTTAAAGGAAACCATACATCATTAATGACACACTGACTTCCCCTCCAAGGCCGGATTTGGGGGCTTGTATCTCCATTATATATATATTTTTTTTAAACTATTACTTGTATATTTTGTTGTGTTTAATTTGTAGAAAAGGTAAGTTAAATAAATGTAATGGTAAAATGTACAATTAAAGGAAATTGGAAAGTTTTGGTAAAAGTAAGTTTTTATTAGATCAAAATATAATGTAATGAGTTGATAAAATTGTAGAAATACTTTCCTTGTGAAAATCGGGTGATAAAATAATTATCGTAAGATTTTAAGAAAACGACGTAATAATTAAACGTTAACGATTAAAATACCAAATAAATGTGAAACACTAGGAAAACTAAAATATAGTTTTATAAACTAAATGTGAGTTTAAAATACCTCGGATCATTTTTGAAAGTAACGGTTAAATATCAAAATAAAAACTCACGCGATAAAAATTATTAAACATAACAATTACGCGTTGAAGGGTGAAATGAAATGTCGTGAATGTACTAATGAAATGCACATGATGTCAATGAAATGTAGACTAATCATAGTCCATATGAAATGTACGTGATGTCATGATCATGAATTCGCCGCTAAACCTCCTGTGTTACGCGATTTGAAACAAGTAAACCAAGTTTACTAAAATGTTGAAATAATGAAACATGAACGGTGTCGAGAAATGACCGAAAGTACGGATTGTCACATTCGCCCATCAAAAAGGAATTCATCCACGAATTCATCGTTGTTAGGTCTAACGGGTTAAGGGTTTGAGGTAGCAACTTTCCCATTCCCGAGCAAAACCCTCAAAAGACTTTGTGGTAACCGATTTTTACTTAATCTCACAACTCATCAAACAAGAACCGCATGAGATTAGGCTAAATCGGTTTAGTAACAACTTGTTTCTAGCTCGATCTTTGCAACTCATCAAACAAGAACTGCCACGCGGATCAAACCGAAACAAGTGATTTGAAGAAAATCTTTTGAAAATTTGGCTCGATTACGGAATTGCTTACTCATATAAGACTACTACTCCCTTCATTGCATGATTCTTCCCGAATTAGACATAGGTGATCGTGCTATGTATAATTTAGAGTAACTATGCAATGCTTGGACTAATCGACTCATATGTTTGTTTGGTGTTGGGTCAACTGGTGTTAAAATTGCGATGAACATCGAGGAGAGGAGACATGGAGAATGTCGTTAAAATGATAGTTAAAGTAAAAGAATTAAAATCCTCGTAAATGATATCGAATCGAAAGGAAATAAAGTACGATAGATGAGAATATTTTACAACGAGTGGTTCAAAGAAAAGTAGTACATCTTTAAGTTATAAAGTTTCGGATACGATGATTAGACATAAACTTAGTACAACATAGCACATAAGAAGAAATAAGACCTGTTAGTTTCGAACTTCTTCGCCTTCCGTCGTTGATACCTTGACGAGCTCCTTCTAACATATATACCTTCCCATGAGCACCTTCGACTTGTTGACCTTGGTTTTGAGGACATTGATTCCGATAGTGTCCTTGCTCCCGTGATCGTAACATGTAACCATGGCCTTGCCTCTACAATTCCCGCAAGGTGTCCCATTGTTGACACTTGTAGACTTAGCGTGACAAAGACCCGTGTGATGATACTTACATCGATTACATAGTGGGTAGGTTCCAGATAACCTCTGTCTTCTATTGGTGCAAGAACATATACCATCGCAGCTTTCTTGCCCTCTTTTCTGCATTGATGATGGTTAGTGTTGTGGTTGTGGTTGTTGTTGTTATAATCTCCTCGGTCGCCTTCCCATTTCCTTTTGTTGTTGTTGAGTTGGTTATCGCCGTTGTTGTTGTTGTTGTTTTGGTTGGTGTTTGTGTACTTGCCTCTTCACTACCGGGCCGTGAGCTTTTGAGTCAATCGAATAGCTTCCTCAATCGTTTGGGTCGGAAGAAGTCACGCCACCTTGAATAATTTCGAAAGTCCCCGATGAAAGCCTCTAGCAACTTCTCATTATCGAAACCATGGACGGGCATAACACGCCCAATTCTTGGAATCTCCGAATGTAAGTGTCAATATCGCACCCAATGGTTACTAATTCATAGAACTCCGTCTCTAACTTTTTGATTTACGCTCGAGGACGTAATTTCTTAGTCACCAAGCTCTTGAATTCCTCCCACGTATGCTTAAAAGCATTCTCCATACCAATCGGTCGAGCGATGAATTCCACCATGACAACGCTCCATCGAGCAAAGTACTGTAGCATACTTAACCTTCATCATCATCCGGACAGTTACAAAGCAAGAATACCGACTCAACTTTTCAAACCATCTAACCATTGTTGTTGCTCCTCGTTACCTCGGAACTTAGTGGGTTCAAGACTTTTGAAATCTTTATACGAGCATTTCTTAACCCCGCATCCTCCTCAGATTACCGAGAGCGGCGGCTAGCCTAGCGGCTTCAAGAAGAGCCCATGGCCTCAAAGAATGAAGCAGCCCACCGCTTCCTTTTCAACTCTTAGAGCATTTGCAATGCTATCATTCACTAACTTCGAATAGCCGCTTGGGTCATTTCAACTGTAGCTTTCTTGATGCCATATTTTCTTCAAAACAAGAGAAATGTGAGACGTAGCAAAATCCGATGTTAATAATAAGCGCTAAAGAGATGTGATAAGAAATGATAAGTTTGAGGTTATGTTTCAAAAATGATCGCCGATTTCGAAAAGATGGGTTATGAGGTGTTGTAAGCACTTCAATGAATGATGGTTTAGAGACTTAATGTGTGAATAAAGTGTAACTCGACATGTTAGTGGTGAAACAAAGGAGTGAGAGTGACTCACCCTATATAAAAGTTTATCCCAAGCATTCGACGTTATCGATGATGAATCACCGATATAAAACCGTGATAAGGAATGACAAGGAATTCTCCACGTTAGAGTATGGGAAAAGATAATGGGATGGGCATTTAAGGGCATCCATGTGACAATCGTTATGAAATGAAAGTAAATAACTCGAAAATGTACGTAAAACCGCATGTAAAGTGAACATTCACTTATGATGAAATGATGAGATGCTATGATAATGTAGTTATAGTCTAGGTCAATGATGCAACCTAGTTCTCTATAACCAAGCTCGATGCCAATGTCACACCCCAATTTACTGCTTTTGCAATGAATGGAATTCCTGGGGGCAATGACTGTCATAGCACCACATCACAGTTATATTGAACGACCTAAAGTGTCGTTTGGAAAATACATCGTTTGATTTAATAAAATAATCAGAGTTTACAAAGTAGGTCCCAAATGTAAATCAACTTGTGCGGACATAAATTTGTTACAATTCAAACGATGTTTTAGAGTACATAAAACCCAAGTGAGACGCGTCGTCACCACGACTCCATGATGTGTCCAAATGCGTGCCATGAAGTGAATGCCTTAGATACCTGAGATAAAACATGCTAAAAGTGTCAACACAAAGGTTGAGTGAGTTCATAGAGATTGTTTTGAAATGTAAAGCCTTTAGAAATCGTTTATGCCGCAAAGGCATTGTAAATCGTTGAAATGTAAAGACTTTCAAAATCGTTTATGTAGCAAAGGCATTGTAAATCCACCCGCCCAAGTCCCGCCCATACAAAACTTGCAACTTTGTGTGTTCACAACCCACCGCCAAAGTGTGTAAAGTTTATGTTCCAAACATATGATGTCAAATGAATTCACATAATAGTGCATGACTTAATGTATCGATGTTTACTTGACCTCATTATACCAAGACCATCACCCAATGAATGTACCAAGACCATCACCAATGAATATACCAAGACCATCACCCAATGAATGTACCAAGACCATCGGTCCAATGAATATACCAAGATCATCATCCAATGAATGTACCAAGACCATCATCCAATGAATATACCATGTAAATACTACGATAGCGAAAACTCACATTACGCATGACTAAGCATTTCAATTCGACTAAACATGTAATTTGCAAATTGTCATGAATGCAATAAACATTATTGAGCATGTATCTCCCCCAAAGAGTTTAATAACAACATTAAAACAAGAAAAGTGGGGCTATGGAACTCACTTGGTAAACTGACGAGATGACAAGAGTGAGTACACTGAGGTATAATGAGATGCGTTATCCGCGACCTATGACGAATGATATGATATGTCATGAGTTGCAATGTAATGTTATGCATGCACTTCGTATGTTATTTATACCATTTACGGGTTTTTGAAAATACTACTCGTCGTCGAAAAATACTCTTTTGACGCCTCGACCCTTCAAAATGACTTTACATGTTTTTACGCCAAAATGTCATCCTACAATGGTTTTATAATGATTTTTGGTGAAATTACCATTTTCGTCGCAAAACAATGTCGTCGGAAAACCATGAAATCAACAAAATGGCTCCGGAAAAGTGGTCGAAAAGCGGTGTCGTCGATCGTTAGAGAACGAACTCGACGGTTTTGGAAAGTTTGTATCGATATCTAAAAGTTTTAGTTCGTGAGTTTTCGTTCTAAAGGTCTCGATCATAAAGATATCAAAGGCTCAAGATGGTGGTTTTGTGAATGGTGTGCGAAAAATGAGTTTCGCCAATCTTTGAACATCCGTAAATAAATAACCATAACTCCGCTTGACAAACGGCTTTTGTTTTGAAAAATATGGCCGATGAACTTGATTTTACTAGAAGACACTTTGTTATAAAAAGTTTTGCATCATAGTTAAAACCGCATAAACATGGACGATAGAGCTAATGAAATACTTGTTACGTCAAAAATAATATAATTTTCGAAATTAATATTTACAACTTTATGAAAATGGCCATATATTTGTCGCTTTAAACCGCTTTCACGTAAAATATGTCCTTAGCTTCGTATCAAGTAAACTAATATATTTTTGACTAGTCGAAATAATTTGTGAAGCTTAAGGCTCGTTTTGACCCAAAACACTAAAACTGCATCTGTCAATTTCGAAAATAATACTTTTCGTCGTAAAACTTTAAAAATTCACCACGGCTTCGTTATAACTCCGCTTTTATCCGCTCAAGCGCCACGGATTCGTTTTAAAGTATATTTTCTAATTATCATGGCCAAAAGGTCGTACCATCAGTGGGGTTTTCCAGAATTTCATTTTAAGGACAGAACGTAATATATAGTTTACGAAAATAGTTTTTCTCGGACAAAACCTATTCTAATCCCTTCAAATCAACTCCAAAGCTAATCTAATCCTACCATACACCTTCTTAGGGTGTCATGGGTTCCTAATCACCATCAAGACCAAAGATTAACTTGGGAATAATTATAGGATGACTAATAAGTATATAAAACCTTAAAATCAAGAAATAAATGGTATAAACTACATAACATGCATATAAGCTCCAAAATGTAAAGAAACATATGAAATGAAGAGGAAACATAAAATGACAAGAATATGCTTACTAGTGAAAATGAAGAGGTGTAGGTAACAAGGATTAACTTAAATATCCTTGGTTTTATTTCAAAACCATATAAAGGATATAAACTAGGTTGTAAACACTTGATTTTTGCCAAAATCTTGATCCCTGGCCCTTGATGTTGTGGCGGTTTTGTGCACCCAAAAGAAGAGAGAAATATTTTTTTCTTTACACTTGCAACTATGTGAAAATTGGATTCATGAATGAGATACTAATAATAGAGTAGACATAATTTAAAGGAAACCATACATCATTAATGACACACTTGACTTCCCCCCCCCCCTCCAAGGCCGGATTTGGGGGGGCTTGTGTCTCCCATTATATATATATATTTTTTTTTTTAAACTATTACTTGTATATTTTGTTGTGTTTAATTTGTAGAAAAAGGTAAGTTAAATAAATGTAATGGTAAAATGTACAATTAAAGGAAATTGGAAAGTTTTGGTAAAAGTAAGTTTTTTATTAGATCAAAATATAATGTAATGAGTTGATAAAAATTGTAGAAATACTTTCCTTGTGAAAATCGGGTGATAAAATAATTATCGTAAGATTTTAAGAAAAACGACGTAATAATTAAACGTTAACGATTAAAATACCAAATAAATGTGAAACACTAGGAAAACTAAAAATATAGTTTTTATAAACTAAATGTGAGTTTAAAAATACCTCGGGATCATTTTTGAAAGTAACGGTTAAATATCAAAATAAAACTCACGCGATAAAAATTATTAAACATAACAATTACGCGTTGAAGGGTGAAATGAAATGTCGTGAATGTACTAATGAAATGCACATGATGTCAATGAAATGTAGACTAATCATAGTCCATATGAAATGTACGTGATGTCATGATCATGAATTCGCCGCTAAACCTCCCAGGTTACGCGAATTTGAAACAAGTAAACCAAGTTTACTAAAATGTTGAAATAATGAAACATGAACGGTGTCGAGAAATGACCTGAAAGTACGGATTGTCACACGCGGGTACCCGACTAGTTTTTTTCAAATGTATTGATGTGATAAGTGAATTTTAAAAAAGTTGTAGAAATGTAGCGAACTTTCATAAGTGTTTCAATTTATTATGTGATAATCACGTTATAAATGGTGTCACGTGTCAGACTTTCAGGTATGACACGTCATCATCGCGTACCAAATTTGAACAATTATGAAAGTTCGTTACATTTTTACAATATTTTTAAAGTTCATGTATCAAATCGATACATCTAAAAAAATACATTGCTATTCTTCGAGCTAATCCCAAATAAATATTTCTAATTATCATTGGTCCACAACGTACTTTTCTTAAATTAAAAATCAAAGCAACTTATGTTTATGCGAAACAATATTTAGTTTATGTGTCGGAATGCAATGGACATCCGATCCAATGGATATCCACCTGATTTGATCCATTTTATAATGGATATGAATATCGATATTGATGTACGAAAGTTATTAGTGGATCGGATATGGAGGACATTTTCTCATCCATGGATCACCCGTTTGTCATATATCTTTTAAAACTTCGATTTATATCACTCTTGACGTGTTTAACTCGTAATGAGATTTTCATGAAATGCAATGTTGTTATAGTTGTTAGGTTAGTATTTCTTTATTACAAAACTTAGAGGGTGTTTACTTTGTTCTTAGAGCCTTGGGTACAGTGTGTCATGGCTCAAGCCATGGGCTTTGGCGCCACCTTATGGCGCGACATATCACATTAGACTTCGTGCCAAACTCTCTCGCGGCACCACCACCAGCCCATGCCTTGGGATTTTTCTTTTTTTTTTTTCAATTTATTTTCAAGTGGGTATTGTGTTTTTGTATGAGGTTTTGTGTTTGTGTTTGCGATGTTTGTGTGATGTGTTTATTATTATTATTTATTTATATTTTGCAGGTGCTGGAGGAAGAAGAAGAGGTGGCAGGTTTTATTAGGTTTGTTTGGTTGTGTTAAATTATTGGGCTCGACTGTTGGACGACAAAGAAAAAAAAATAAAAAAAAAAAAAAAAAATGGCTTTTAGATTGTGATATGGAAATTGGGCTGCTAGACGAATAGTAGGTTTGGTTGTATTAAATATAATTGGTTTTTACCAGATTGAGTTGTGTTAAAATTGTTTTATTTAAGAAAAATGTAAAAAAAAAAAAAAAAAAAAAAAAAAAAAAAAAGAACAAAATAATATATGCATCATGGCATCCGAAAAACTGGTGTTATGCTAAAAGTTGTGCCATAAAAAAAAAGGGCTGAGATGACACCATTTTTTCCTATGGTACCACTAACGATACTTAACGCTCTTAGTAGGAAAGAAATGTGGGCCCAAAACCTTAGTCCCTCTTAATAAAGAGAGACATTAAAGCTTCACTTTTCCTTGTAAAAAACTAATTAAGACCATTATATCAAACCACTTAATTTAGTAAGCACCCTTTAACTTGTTGATGATAAACTAAACATGAAACTATAAGAGTGAAATGTCATTCATTATAATTTAGTGTTAAACTGTATTCGTTTACATAACAATATATGTTTTATTTCGAATAGAAATCAAAGATTGTTTAGATAAGCAAGTTTCTTTTAACTATATTACGAATGTCCATTTACCCGTTTCATCCATTAGATATGGATATGAATATGAATAGACGAATCAATGCTAAATAGATATGTGGATGATGTAACGGTATATGAATATGGATATAGATATGGCTCTATCCGATTTATAACAGATTTCGATCCACCACCATAGGGATGCGTCTGTGACATGACATTATGTAGATTGCAATGTTTTTACTGATTACGCTATTTGATTAAAGGTGTGTTGACAACTTTGAACGTGAAGTTATCTCGTTCACAAATCGCTCAACTATGTACTTGAAAGCTATATGTGAGTGAGACACAAACTTGAATAGAGTTTGGTTCAATAAAGATCAAAGAAAAACTAAAGATTAAATGAACCATTTTCAACCATTAATTTTTTAGTCAAAACAATAAAAATAAACTTTCACCTTCATTTTTAAAAACTAAATATCTCACAAACCATTGATCGTTAGACGAAACTAATCATACCATCACGACAAGCATAAAATTACCTTTAATTTGATATCTAACATCATATACTTTCGACTAAATTTGTTTTTTGACTTTTTTGTGGGTTTACGGTTTACGGGTAGGGTTTAGGTTTTTAGGGTTTAGGGGTTTGACTTTTTTGGGTTAAGCTGTTTAGGAGTTAAGGGTTTAGGTTTCTTAGGGTTTAGCGGAAAAGGTTTAGGTTTTTTTGGTTAGCGGTTAGGGTTTTAGGGGTTTATGGTTTTAGGGTATAGGGTTTTTTAGGGTTTATGGTTTTTTAAGGTTTAGGGGTTATGGGTTAGGGTTTGTAGTTTAGGGATTGTGTTAACACAAAAGAGTATTTTTAAATTTTTTATTTATAGTATAATATATCGAAACCCGCAAAAAATGATAAAAATTAAGTTAATCAAAAGATACATATTGGATCTCATAGAAAGATAATTTTATTCTTGTTGCAATGGTATAATAAGTTTTATCTAACTATTAACGGTTTGTAAGATAATTACTTTTTAAATATAAGAGTGAAAGTGAATTTAATTAATTTGATTAAAAATGAGTGGTTGAGATTGATTCATTTAATATTTAGTTTTTATTGATCTTTATTGATCTCACCCCCACTTAAATATACACAAAGTTGTATACTCATGTAAAGTGACGTTATTTTGAAATGAGGATATTGGACATCCGTATGTGAATGGTAGCTATATTTTATTGAGATGTGGCAATATAAATGCATGAAAGGTCATAATCTATTATCCCCTTTAAGAACATATAGAAAAAATAGTGTTTTGATGGCATGCGCATGAATCATGGCTCATAGACATTTGACTTATTATGTCAAAATTATTATTTCAAAATTTCTTTTTATCAGCAAAGAAACATTATTAATCGAAATTATTGTCAACAAAGTCGCAAAGAGAGAAAGAAACATGCTACATTTGAGACTAAATCATCGACAGTTGACGCTATATAATAATATTATGATGTCCAATTAACAAATACTATTAGCTACCATGACGCTTGTCGAATATCCACCAACTAATACGATAAGTCAACAATCTATTTTCATATATGAGCAATTTGCATTAGAGGTCGTTTTGTAAATAGAGATCTATATAAAAGTAGCTAATCCATTTCCACTTCAATATTCGTACGCTATAACATAGCTTTGGCTTCATTTTCAATCCACGATGATGTTCATATAATGTGCATGGTGCAACACGCAACTGGTGCAAGTGCGCAGCCAAGAGTTCGAGTCCGCTTAACACGTGCTCTTGGTTGCACCACTTTCATTCATTTACTGAACATAGATTCTTTTTTCTAAAATGTTACCAAATCAATGAAAGTGGCTTTTCTATAGCAGAAGCCTTGAAAGAAGTATACGTTGTTTTTCAATTTCCTTCCACAAATCCTTTCAACTAATCTTCAACGAAACGAACCAAAAGTAAGTTGTACCAAATGATCAAGCAAAAATATTTGAAGACGGAAAATTTAAGAGATAAAGAGGCGGCGAACATAAAATTTGAGGATACTAAAACACTGAAACCATAAAAAAAATTCAGGTTTTGTACCAAATCTAACCATCTAACACACTCAAACTTTAGGCAGTCAATTCAAGCTCATTTCAGTAAAGTAAAAAAAAAAAAAAAAAAAAAAGAAGCAAGAATATGGTTCCAGTGAACCCAACTGGACATACTTTTAATAATCGGAAGTCAAAACCAATTGGTTTTGTTTAATAGATACGATTTTATCTCTTAAGTTCTGCAAACTCCCAAGTCTTCGTTTGCACCATGTTTGTGTTATACAAAAAGTTACATGTTTTGTGCTTTATACATATGATGTTTGCTGTATAAAATGTACTAGTATAAAGTAGTTGTCCTGTTTTTCTAAAGTTCTAAAACATCCCAAAAGTATTCGTTAATCATGCGTGTTGACACAAACAATATCAGACGAAGCTTTGAAATCAAAATCGAGCAAAGGGAAGTGATTTGTAAAAATTCTAATACTAGCTACAATATTATTGTTCATAGACGTTAGACAAGGCAGAATCCTTGACTAATCTTGGATCGTACGCCTAAAAACTTGTACTACTCCAGGATGCCCTAAACATACAATATCGCAGTAACGCTATCATTTCATGTTCTGTTATATCTCGGGCGAGTGAAGTGCAGTAGTAGCGCTTGGTATCTCGTCCTATAACGTAAACTGCTGCCGGAAGAGCAGGATTGCCTCCCTCAGCAGCAACCGCTGGCCGGATCCCGAAAATGTTCGCATCAAAAATACCACCAACCGGCCGAGTTGGAGCTGTAGCTCTGTCCAAATCATCTGGAACACCCTTGATACGTAATGCCATAATAGCATTGACAACATCAGGATCTGTAAAACACTCAATCCTCAAACTACAATCTTCAAAGGCACAAAGGGTAGGATCGTCACTCATCGTGAGCCAAGCACTCCCCAAATCCTGATGCTTATAATGAGATGGATTAAACGTGGCTGTGAAGTCCCATAAACCGTTTTTATGGTCTGGGATGATGGTGGAGAAGAATGACCCTTCACGATCACCTACCTTCACGTCAATAGGTGCAAGTGGTACACCAATTTCTGCTAGATTGTCTACAATACGAGAGTATTGCCCATGTTTAAAGTCAAAGTGTTGTTTCCGACCGTAAGTTTGACTCCTGCTTGCTGATGTGGCATATACAACAAGCATGTCTCGAGGACCATCCCTTATGCGAAGGGGGCCAATGTTACCAAGGACAAAGGAGACGAATGCAGGAAATTTATACTTGTTACTAAGAGGTGATCGGGGGTTCATCCGAGCAACAGAAACTGTGGGATCATAACGTTGTAGGACGTAACGGAGTCGATTGTATGTGACTGATATCGCGGTGTCGACCATCATGTTAACATCTGAAACTATGGTATCAGTTATGACAGTCTCCGACTCACCATGGTAACAATTACGTAGTCGTTGGATAAAAGGTATGATTAAGTTAAGACGATTTTTCATAGTGGTTGCAAGATGTTCTAAGTCAATCTCGAGAACTCTTGGCTTCCCATAATGATGCATAGGTTGAGCGCCCACACGGCCTGATGCAACAAGATCAAGTAAGGGATGCGCTTCAGTGTAAGGGTTGGAATTTTGGTTCTGTGGGCCCTTGCACCTGTCAGAAGAAGGGTGGTTCACTTAATCCAACTTTCTAATCACAATGTATAACTCACATTTGGGTAGGATTATGGTTTGGTTGATCTCATCTGAGCTTTAAAAGTCAAATCTGTACAAATTTCAAATGTGATATTTTACCAGGTACTACTACAACACATTTTTTTAGTAGAAAATCATTAACAAATTTAAGTTTCTATTTTCCTTTGCAACGACAACATAAATAGTTCAGGAAAACAAAAAATGCTAAGGATCCTATAGCTCAAAAGCCGCATCCACTCTATAGTGTTTCACATGGACCACATAGTATAAATATGAAAGTTCAATATATTGAAGATTAAGTTACAGTCAAATGCAATGAACAATGAGTCGACTCACCCATTTATCTCTTCTGCTTCTGCTCTCGGCACTTCATTTTCTCCACCGTTCCCTTCTGGGCATAAATCTGGATAATTTCGGTAGTTCAAAGAATGCAACCACACAGCAACAGCTCCTTCTTTATGCTCTGTTGATGCAATATGAGAATATATATATTTCAATTTGAATTCTTCAGCTTCCTGTGCATAATCTTTCATCGACACTTCTTCATGAGTAGCTCTCCATTTCTGATTATATGAAAAGAAAAAGCACTCGTCCAAATATAACCCCACTTCAGGCGCTGTAGGCACATTGATTCTAACATTCCTACAATCGTAGTTAATAACAAGGTAAGAAAACAACTTAAGGTCCTATTTCTATTAATCATAACTGACTATGGTTATGCCTGATAAATGAGAAGGTTGCAAGTGTAAAGTTTCTAACGTAACGCAAAACTAGCCAGGAGCATGCTTAGGCTTTTGAAACGACGTTTATCAAATCCTAATTTTGGCAATGTCATATGAACTATTGAGCTAAACATGTTTAAAAAAAGACAATGAATAAGTAGCAGTAAACCCCTTAAGAGTTTGAGACAACCATATTCGATGCATTTGAAACTAGAGGCCTATCTACCGAACGTAATGGTGTTGTAATTAAAAAAGCTAAAATAAGGAGAGTGGGTACGCAGAGTTGGGTTGAACCAAATCACTTCTTGTCCTAAGTTGTCAAATTCATTTACAAAAACTATATTATTCATACAGGAACTGAAGTATCTAAAAAAATGATGAACGGTGTCTTATGCGTCAAACATACACTTTGGGTGAGTTTCAACTTATTAGCTAGAAAACTTTATTTGACCCGATCCCAAATCGACCCAAACATAAGTAAATGAATCACCACGTATACTAGAAGGTGTGATAATTTTATATAAATTATAGAACTAACTGTTTTAGAGCGGATTCCATCAAAGATTCCGGAGCAAAATTCCTCATAATAGCAACAGCAAAACCAATCATCTTCCGTATCTGATGAAGCATGAAGCTCTGCCCAACAACTTCACATTTCACAAACTCAATCCCGTCAACCGTAACAGTCGTGTTAGCATTAAACGATATAATGTACCGATTAGCAGACGGGTCAACCGCCTTTGTTCTTGTCGTAAAATTATGAAAATTATGAGTTCCTTCGTATTGCTTAAGTATCTTATTAAACCTCTCCTTCTCTTTATCCCCATAACTAAACACACTCGAGGTGTTCGACGAAACGCCTGACTGAACCTCAACTTCCGAACTCGCTATCATTCCCACTGATTTGCACTCAACAACCACCCCGTTCTCTAAAGAAGTTACGCTATCATCTTTAACAACAACCCCGCTATCGATATCCGACAATGCAGACAAAGTGTTCGACGAAACATCAGACAGAACACCAGCTTTCCGCCCTCGCTCAGAACACCCCAAACACTTAACAAGCTCATTACCCGACCCTAAACTAGCTAAAACACTCTCTCTATCCCTATGTGAATTAGGATCAAGCGCGAAAACAGGCAACAAATAAACATACCTCCTCCTATCACAAAACTTTTTGGCACTAAAACCAGGCGTAACACGCTTAAACCCGAAAACCCTAAACTGGTCAGGCAAATTATTATTAAGCCTATCTATAAACCCAGGTGGGTCAACATAAAACTTCCCAGAAACAACTTGACCTACAGCACTAACCCCTTTATCAGTCCTGGCAGAGCGAGCAAAGTCGTAACGATTCGGGCAGTTTCGGTCGGTTTCGGGCACTGCTCCGGAGAAGTAGAGAGCCTCTTCTAAGTCTCCTTCGATGGTTTTGGCACCTGGGTTTTTTTGCATGCCTTGGTAGCCTACTCCACAGTATGCGAATAGGATTGCTACTTTGCGGCGTTTGTATCTTGGTTTTTTGTCTGTATCTGTTGTTGTTGTTGTGGTGGTGGTTATGTTAAGGTTGGTTTCGTCGTCTGAGGTTGTGGTTGTTGAGAGTTTTGGTTTTTTTGAGGTGGGTTGCTCTTGTTCTTGTTCTTGTGGTGGTGGTGGTGGTGGTGGGATTTGAGTTTCCATTGTTGTTGTTTGTTGTTCTTGTTCTTGTTTTTGTTCTTGTGGTGGTGGTGGGAGTGGTGGGGATGATGGGTTTTGAGTTTCCATTGTTGTTTAGTTGTGATGTGGTTTGAGTTCAGTGGTTTGTTTTGTTGTTATTTCTTTGTGGGTGAAGGGTTTGCAAATTGTAACAGTGAAAAACCCTAATTGCCACTGCTATATGGGTCAATGAGACATTGACTATCCATTTTAGCTTTTTGTTATGGGAATAGACTCTACTATCATTTTGATTGTGACACTCTATTTTATGCATAATATAATTGTATATTATTTACAGTGTGCTGTGTATATTTGTACATTAAGTGTCTGTCAAAAAAAAAAGTGTCTGAGTCTTGGTTTTCTCATACAATTATATATATCTTGTTTTGCCCATTCGATAAGTAGGCATTCTTATAATTATTTGTTTGTTGTTTTGTTAATGTAAATATGTTTTAAAAATTGCCAAAGAATATTATAAGACGATTGGTCGGGCATTACTTTTAATCATTTGTTTGTTGTTTTTAAATAACTTGTATATATTTTAAAAATTGTCAAACAATATTATAAGACATTTTTTTTTTAAATGATTATAAATAACTAGCCATGAGCCATCATTGGTATTAAACTTCAAGAAATCTTCAACATAGTGTATCGTAGAATAGTTTTTAAGTTATCATTCAACCGTAACAAAAAGATAAAATGTTCGGAGTTTAGTAGTATGAAAGACCATAAAACTATTTACAAAAAATTTCCGGTTTGTATGTAAAGAAAAGCACATTTTGTATATTTACATACAAAAATGTAAGGGAAAAAATGTAGTTTATTAATGATATGATAGATAAAAAAAATGTTGTTTATTAATGAATAAATGCAAACCAGTAACACTGTAGATAGTGTAAAAAATGCCGCAAACTAAGTAATAGTGTACAATAAGAAC
This sequence comes from Chrysanthemum lavandulifolium, assembly GCA_022545495.1. NCBI lineage: Eukaryota > Viridiplantae > Streptophyta > Magnoliopsida > Asterales > Asteraceae > Chrysanthemum > Chrysanthemum lavandulifolium. The sequence continues at coordinate 228,361,851 of CM040245.1, read as the reverse complement.
AACTTTGAAACTTAATAGTTATTAAAAGTTAAAACAAATATATATACAAAACACATAATAAACTTGAGAATTTTTTATAATCTATGTAGAACCTCTTTGTACATCACATTTGTTGTAGTATTTGTGTAGTTACCATCCTTGTCACAAGACAATACTTTAAGATATGCCCTCTTGCTCGATAGGCAAACTCATCCAAGCGGTGTATACAAAAAAAGTTTTTCGGCTGGCATCCCCATTCCCTGCAATAAGCAACCCCAAGTTGTTCATTCACTTGTAGATAAGTACGTAAACAGTTTTAATGAGCAATATGTTTTAACAATAGGCAATAAGCAAATAGAATATATTAATAAGCAATCCCAATTTCCATACACCCCTTTCCACCAGCTGCAATGATAGTAATAAAAAAACAATTGCATACTTATAATTGTCTAACTTCAAGATGTGTGTACTTATTCGGTATGATAATACTATACAACTACATGTGCATCAGCTAATAGGGGAGCTAACACTTAATATATGATACCAATTAAGTCTACCATCCTTGTTTGGAAGTACCATCTTGATTACTTTATAGCAACTATTAGATCATGAGGATCAATAATTATTTACAAAACAAACAACGGATTTTTACAATGTGAGTATTCTTAATCAATGGGCACCCGTGGACCTCTATAGTATATATATTATTGTCAGCTTAGGAGGAAAGCTACAGTTAACATCTTGATTACTATGTTCTCAGAAATATAAGGATTTGTCGTTTCGAGCAGCAAGGCAATAACAGCTGGATCTGCTTCTGATTGGTGGTTTGAAATGAAAATCACAATTTCATCCTGATGGTGGTTTAAACGTAAACATTAGGTTCTTAAGAAAGCAAGATCTCGTACAAAAGAGTTGCAAAAAGGAAAATAGGTGTAATGCCAACAATAGTTGAGAAATAAAGAAATAAAGAAATATACACAAGTTCTTAGAGACACACTGGAAACCATGTCTAGGTGGGTGAAGTTTTCACTTCATTAAATTTCTCGTACCACAAACATATTCACCCTGAAGTATATTTGAATTTGGTTGTGCGTAAATGTACAAATTAAGTTACCGTTAGCAGATGATTGTGAAGACCAAAGAGTGGCGTGAAAGTTATTGCTTTGTCCAACCGATGATTCCATTATACGTGTGAAAATAATAGATAGCTTATACGTTTGTTATTGCAGGTGCGCTGACAATAGATGGGTGCGAACATGATCCTGGGCAGTAACTGTAATCACGGCAGATCCATTTTGGAGTGGTGAGTGTGCCATCCGTTTTGCTGAAAATACTCACAAAAGAGTTACGATCAGTGATTTCTCCACATATGCAGCTATTGCACAAATGAAATGTAACAATGAACTTACAATGTCGTGTTACCAAAAGTACCTTTTGCTTCCATTTTAAAACAGAAACTACTCCTTGATCGCACTTTCCTGGTCACCTAAAGTTCTGCAACAGTTCATAAGAAAGATAATAATTAGTCATTAACAAAAAGTGTGGTCAGCCTTATTTTTTTATGCACTCTGATGAACTTGAAAAACATGGCCCACATTGCGTCACTTAAATAACTTTTCTTGATGTTAAAAAATGAAATACCTTTTCTTAGCTAAATATAGCACAGTTTTTAGCCCTGCTTAGCCATTCCTGAAATGACACGGGCATCGTGCCTAGAGGATGAGCCTACACCTACAATAATATGACAACCCACGTGCCTTTAGTAATTCATTGCTAATTCATTTAGTGGTCTTAGAAGTAAAAAATAACTTTAGTAACCTCTTTAAACTTTGTTTCTGGCCTCACATCAAGAAACGCAAAATCATTTTGTTAATTAAGTCGTGACGCTTTGTATACATCAGCCGGTTATTATCATAATGAATCCAAATTATGAAATAATGCTTGATACTGAAATGAGTTTTAGTAATATAGGAATCGGAAGCACTATTTTTTGTAAATGAGAATACCTGTAAGTATTGAGTCCTTCACATCCGCTCGAGATTCAACTTCATTGTACGCAACAAAGTTGAGGTAGTGGTCAGGGAAACCATTGATTGGTATAGGATCAACCTGTGTAAACCTGCTGAAAATGAGTGTCGTCGCATTGTTCAATCTCGACTGCCATCTTTATGTTTTCATACACCCGAACCCGTGAATCTGACACGTTGAATCTAACTGAAGTTTGTAGTCGAAGTCAGGTTTCTCCTATTGTCATACCAATTATGTGGGAACATAAGATTTTAAAGGCAGCATGCGAAACACAGTTTGTTTCATTTACGTATCTATCAACAGTTGGCTAACCGATAGTTTCAAATCTGTTGACTAATTAAGACCAATAATATGATATGTCTTTGTCACGTAAGTCGTCATTTTCTATCATAGCGTCTCAAGAGGTATGATGTATCCGAAATTGTGGAGGGCGCTTGATAATATTCCATTCTTTGATTTCCCTGACCACTACTCAATTTAGTCACTATAACAGATAACTTCCCTAAGTAAATATTTAACAGATAACTTCCCTAAGTTCATGTCTTCAATCTATATGAGGTAATCTACTTGATGACTCTCAACACTATTCTTAGTACTTTTCTGCCTAATCTTCTAGACCTTGATCTCCCGAAATTCCTTTTCAATGGTTTTCTGGATTTGCTTTTCATTTTATGGACTATGGTTTGACCATCTTTCTCAATATAATACCTACTAACGCTATCCAAGAAAATGGCAAAACTCATTATCCAACCCCTGATGACCAAATGCAATTCCTGCATGCCATTTTTGATTAAAAAAAAACAAAGTATATTTGAAGTTTTACCTGCATGCCATTTTTAAATAGTTTAAATGCTAACCTTGCTCACTCACTGTGTTACCTTTCTTAATGGTCGGGTCCTAATTGGGATTTAAGACTACAAATGATTCTTTATATAATAATATAACTGAAATAAGTACACATAATTACTACCGGATAGATTGTAGATATGTCACCTAACACCCAACCCATGTCCACCGTATTTCGACCCATTACTTAACCACCCAACTTGACCAGTTTGTTACGCACCTTAAGTTCCTTATTGAACGGCTTGCAAAGATCTGCATAACAACATTCAAATATTGGACTAATGGAAGCACTTTAATGATACATGGTTCTAAAATATATCGGGCTTACTATGTTCTCAGAAATATAAGGATTTGTCGTTTGAGCGAAGAAGGCAATAACAATGGATCTCGCTTCGATTGGTGGTTTGAAATGAAAATCACAATTTCACCCTGATGGTGGTTTAAACGTAAACATTAGGTTCTTAAGAAAGCAAGATCTCGTACAAAAGAGTTGCAAAAAGGAAAATAGGTGCAATGCCAACAATAGTTGAGAAATAAAGAAATATACACAAGTTCTTAGAGACACACTGGAAACCATGTCTAGGTGGGTGAAGTTTTCACTTCATTAAATTTCTCGTACCACAAACATATTTACATAGTGGAAAACAATGCCTAACTGGACTTCCTAACAAAAGCCAAAAAAAAATATTCCTAACAGAACATCATTTTAAAACATTAGAAAAAAGAGACATTAAGCTAAAGAGGAAGACCCTACTGTAAACATATAAAAAGCACAACGGATGGTAACTTGGATTAAGACAATCATATAATATGGAATAGTTGTAACAACCAAGTACCTGCTTGAGCTGTTCTTCCATTGCAATGAAAATGGATACATTGCCAACATATGATTCCCTGAAAATAAACAATACTTCGATTAAGGATGAAAATCATACTTACATTTATCATCTCTATCTCTACAGTATCGATAATAGCGCAAATATTAGTAGGCGAAGTGCATTCTTTAGCAAAAGTTTGAACGCAAAAAAAAATTTGAAGCTGGTTAGAAGTAATTTCATAAAGGAATTTTAACCATGGTTTGTATCTGGTATGAACCAGTCAAATAGTGGTGCAGCAGGTGTTCCTGGTGTAGCTGGTGTAAATGGTCTTTGGTCGTGCAATGTTACTTTTCTATCAGTAGTGAGTACCTTAAACATAAAGGTCCTCTTGCAAGTTTTTCACACGAACCTTGTAGTGTTGACCTACTTACGTGAAAACCCGCATAAGGGCATAGTTTTAACAAAGACACTTAATTACAAGTCGAATTTTGAACAACAAGAATCTTTATAACAACAAGTATGAAGACAAAACAGTTAAAGTTTAAGGAATCGTACCATCCGTTTCAAAGTCACTTATCTAAGAGTTGAGTTCGATTGTCTCAAGAGCACTAAAACTTCTTGTTTCCCATTAGCATTGCCGTAAAACCCCGCATAAGAGCATGATTTTAACAATATACTTAATTCTGAAACAAAAAGTATAAGAGTGAATATAACGTGTATAGTTTGTTCAAACCATGTTTCAAGTATCCGATAACGTAGACGTAACACGGTAACAATATAAAATGCACATATATAAAGCATTAACTAAAATCTAAGCCAAACATTTAAGCAAAGTAGCATCAAATTGAAGAGCACATATACGACATTACCCTAACTTTCTAAAAAATGTCTCTGAAGCCGACTTCGTTGAAGCTTTGTTGCCAATAAAACATGATAACATCAAAATTAACATACTTTCAGATCAAACATGCTTTAAAAAAGTATTAGTTAAACTTAGTGCACGGTTTTTCATTACTTTTTTTAAAAAGTATTAGTTAAACTCAGATCAAACATGCTTTCAGATAAAAACGTGTGATGATGTATTAGTTAAACTTAGTGCACGGTTTTTCATTACCTCTTGGACTAACGTTTTCGAGACCTCCAATATCATCCCAGCTGCAATTGGGAACTTCCACAACCTGTTTTAGGTCCGAAAACAAAAATGATGATTCATTTAAAGTCAGTTCATTTAAAAGAGTAGCTTGGAATAATTTCGTAAATTATGGATATACGTATTGTCTCACGCAAAGCAGATGGTTTGTTTGTTCCAAGATCTGTTTGGAAATGTTCATTTGAGACCGTCATTGAGTTCGAGATCCGGCATCAATAGAGTCGTCTTCCTACATATCTTCCTTGCACTGATTTTATTTCTTCATCTGCTTCATAAGATTTCTGCAAAATCATGTTAATTGAAGTCAACACCTCAAGATAAAACATATAAAGCTCAAGCTCAAGTTTGTAACAAAATTTTTGTTAAGTCAATAGATATAACCAAAATATAGTAGAAAATCAAACACTCACCCATAGAACTTCATCCTGTTCAATTGTCCACTTGCCAAAGATGGATGGTGGAAACTTTACAAATTGTACTCTACTAAAGTTAGATCTACTAAAAAGTATGCTAGGAGTTCAAGGTCTATAAATGGAGCATGCAAATACAGTGATGTACAACATATATATCTACATTCATAAACTTTTATTAAATTCCATGGTTAATCAAAACTGAGTAAATAAGATTTTAAACAAAACTAATGCTAATATATTTCCACTTTATTTCATATTTTCATTCCAAAGAGCAAAACATATCGACACATAAAGTCCTAATTATTTCCTAAACTCAAGCCGCTAACAAAGTTAGACATGGCTATCCCAACTGCATATCCGAAGCACCACAATGATCTATTAGACATGGCTAACCTAACATCCATGTGATTTTCATGAAATAATGGTGAAACAGGCTAAATACGTGCTATGGAAATAAACTTACTGCAACAAAAAAGTGGTAGTCCTTTCCACGAAAGCGGTCAAATAGTGCATCATTAAAATCGCACATCGACTCTAAATGTAATCACCACAATATTTAGGGTTAAATAATTAATTTTGGAAGATCATCGACATAAAGGAAGTACGGGCATAAAATATAAATTGATAAATAAGAGCAATTATAGACTACTTACTATCAAGGGATTAGTTGCCGATAATCTTTCGTCATTGCTGAGATTGTGCGAGAGAAAAGCTGAAAATTCATCCGACACCCAAGTTATCCACAACTCCAAATAATGTAGAAGCAGCAAGTGAAGATTGTCTTCTAGGTGAGGTAAGCATTTTCTTTCTATAATTTCAGACACCAAAAAATCAAATGTAAGCATTTACCCATTGTGGCCCATTACCTTACCCCGCCCATTTTGCCTTATCATAATAGAAGAAGGATATAAATTAGTGTACTCACACCAGAAAGCAAGTGCAAATACGATAGTTTCATTATGTCATCAACTCCACCAGCTGCTACAACGAACTTATAAATGTACACATAGAGATTGGTAAACATACATACAAATTGGTAAGGTAAGTCAACGTCCATAGTCCTTTTGGGATCTGGCCCACCAGCTTACCACAAGAATCTTCTTGGCCGCTGTTTTCTGCTAATCCGAATTCTGCAAGCACTGCTTCAAGTTTTGCAAGTTCTTTCTTCTTTAGTTCCTTCTTCGAGTCACTGTCCTTTGGCACCATCGACTCTTGGTCTCGACTGAGATGCAACGCCTATAGATGACTGCATTGGCAACCATAAAGAATACAAACAATGTTCCGACTGAGACAAGGTTGAGAAGGACATCCAGGTCAGTAAAAAGGGCAATCGCAGCTGTGAAAATACTTGAAACAATTTTTACATACTTAATACATTATTGAGAAGTTGATTACTTCAAAATGGACCCTTTTTACCAATATCAACAATAAGCTTAGAAAACACACCATAGTTTTAAAATTAAAGTCAAAGTCGAACTAAATCTGGTTATACACTTACATACTATTTAATCATTTAATCCTATAATTGATTTAGAAAAATACACGAGACCCACATCATGCTGCAGATTAGCCTTCCAATATATTATAGGAATAAGATAAAAAAATATTCTGAAAATATGACTCACATTTTAATCACAAGAATACACCACTTTAATACATGGTTATGGGTCAAAAACATAAAGTATTCATATGCCTAAATCAGTGATAATCACTTTTATGGACTTACGTATGTTTACTGAAAATTGTACCAATACTAATTAAAATAACCTGACAAGATTATTTTCAAGCAATAACTCCACATTTAATATAACTTACCAAGAAAGGCCGATGTGTTCACAGGTGTTGCGGTTTTTGGATGGAACTTTGCAAACCATACAGGGACGATGTTTGACCGCCCAATGACACATAGGTATCGAGCCTGCCCCAACATTGCTACCGATATAATATCAATCATTTTCCCAATATAAACCGTTTCAAATCCAAAACAGTAATACATTATTTCAAATTAAATCATTAAACCAAAATATAATATCAATCCCTTTGGTCACACACTTAATAAATCAAGACCATGATTCTATGCTAACATCTAAACATCAAAAATCAAATGCTACAATAACAAAAAGATAATAGAATCATGAGTTAATGATATGAAAATCAAAATTAAAAAACACATTTGACCGAAATCACCTTTTTAGAGGATTCCAGCACGCAGCGGGTGTGATTTTTTGGGCATATGATCCATGGATAAAAAAAACCATAATTTCATGATTGAAACTGGCGGTTGGTTGATTTTGATTGATGAAATCAAGAGGGTTTGGGAGCGGTTGAGGATTTGGTTGGGATATGATAAATTTAGATCATCTAAAATTCCACAAACAATGTTATAGCCTTAAAATGTTCTGAGGGAATTGTACATAATTAGGTTGGGATATGATTGTGATTTGATATGAACAATTTTGGTAACAGATTTGTGAATGTAACAGATTTGTGATTTGATATGAATAATTAGGTCAAAGCCTTTAATGTGATTGATTTCGGTTTTAATGAGGATTATGAGTGATTTGGGGGATTTGGGGGAAACGGTTCGTGGAATACACTGTGGGCGGGAATACTTTTGATCGGACGGTGGAAGGAGTTTTGAGAGAAATAAATGCCAGGTGTCATTTTTATAGAATTTTGGGGAGGAGTGATTTGAACAAACCCTCCTTTATATGGAGGGGTGATTGTATCGTTTGAATGGATAGTTAATAAGACATCATATATAATTTTTATAAATTATGAATTATATGCATGTTTGTAAAGTTGTAGATAATGAAAATGTATTAAAATGATATAACAATTAAGTTAAATTCTAAACAAAAATGATCAGATTCCACCAAGACCAGAAACTAATTATGATCACTAAATCATCGGCAACCTGTTTCTTGGTAATGGCTAACTATGGCAGAGTTACATCCATATCAGTTCCAAAACGCAAATCCAAACACCGAGTTAGTAGCTACACTGAGAAACTGAAACATAATTTTGTGTGCATAGTATACACTCTTTTTCATTTGTAACCATATCACAAAATTCTATTAGTAACCATAGTGTTGAAAGATAAAAAAAACAAACAAACAGACTTTCCTCATTTTAATATACCTGTTCCATTCACTCTATGGAAGTGTTAGTTGATATTTCAATGGGATCAGCAACCTCTGTTGTGACGGTGGCTTCCTTTTGTAACAAACTTTTAGACGGATTTCCTAGCACTCCCAATATTGATCGTAAGAACAAAAGCATAATAAAATGTAAAATTAATAAAAGGGAAGATGTAACCGGTAGAAGTGATGGTGTAGGAGGAGCAGGTGTTTCAAGATCAGGTGTTGCAGCTAAAGTCGGTGTAAGGAGGTGTTGATGTGAGTAGTACAGCTGGTGTTGCAGCAAAAATCGATGTAGCAACTAGAGTCGGTGTTGCAGCAGAATTCGGTGCAACATGAGTTGATGAAAGTGGCTGTGCCATTTCTTTTGAAGCTGGCATATATGTTGGAGCTATTTCTTTAGTAGCTTGCATATCTTCAAAGATATTATCTACAACGAAGTCTATATTCCCAAGTGTGATGGATCTACTAAACCGCATTTGTAAGATTTTTGTCGTGCCTCTTTTGATGTTGACAGGTAGAGGCAACGTGTTAGGATCAGTGTATCCAAGTTCTTTTGTAATCTTTTTGCAGCTAGGTGCATACATTCATTAGAAACTGTCTCGTCAACTGCAGACTTACTTAAACCTGTAAGATCAAGACAATTAGAAACGCTCATTGAGTACACGAAAACAAACTTCTAATCAAAACCAACAAACTTCTAATGGTTTCTGAGCATGTGCAAGCTGATTAGGCTGGAAAAGGTCATGAACATCCTGTGACACAGCCCATGGCTGACACAAACCTTCAACAACGCCGTCCTTAAAACCCTGTTGACCAAAGAATATAAGATACTGACATAAGAAAAAGGCATTTGTTCACCTGTTGGTTCAACATTCTTTTGAAATTCATTCATATCTCTTATTTTCCGCTTTCTTGATAGTTCCAACTACATCTTGAATTCCAACCGATGGAATATGATGTTTTCACTACATCAGATGATAGATTTCCTACAGAAGCCTATTATAATGCCCGCGTAATGTATTTTATTCATTAAAAAAGAATTTAATCTTTGTTTTGTTTTATTTATGGTTATAAAATTCTAATTTATGCGATGAAAAGTATTTTGAATAATGAATTTTTATTTGTTAAAATAGCAAATGTTGATTATAACCAATTTGACCCAATTTAGCTTCTCTGAAATTAAATTTGACTAACCAAACATTTTTCCTAAAGATGAGTAACGTTTATACTACTACATGTGAGATTAGCTTATAAAGATAACATATCCTATACAAATAAGTAACGTTAGGCTTGATTTGTTTAAAGGATAAGCTCATGTACACAGAAACATAATGCAATAATGGATTGGTGGAAATTGAGACCTCTCAAAAATTCATGCACATAACCCTAGTAAACACATTAAGACCAAAGGTCTTGACTAAAGAATCAATGATGGAATCAGGTGAAACACTCTTACCTCAATAGTACGCTAATAAGTTAATTACGTATTAGTATTGAAAAATCGAAAATCAACCGGACCGTTGCTATGTATAAGCATCCGCTCGAGATAATAACATACGTCCTTATGATGAGTATAATTTTCAATATTCCTATACATATTAAAGTTTATAACATGGGCTTTATATATCAATACCAAGTGATGCAAGATTAGTATCAACTAATACACGGGCAACATTTTGTATTTTAGTCCTGAAACATGCACATGTTTTGAGCTTTGACTGCTTTTACACGTTCCACCATGGGATTCCCACTATGATTAAAAATTGAGACAAAATATTCTCCATTGTGTCTCCTATTTATGATAATAACTTGAAACCAGATTATGATTATCAAATATTCAGAAAATTTTGTTCTTAAGCTGTATATCAAATCAACCGTCCCAAATTTAATGGTATACAGTGATCGAGAGAAATGTTTTGAGCAAGAACGGGAAATACCTCTTAGGCACATCTACAACTCCATGAACTGTCTTGCATTCCTCCTGTTGTGCTTCCCTACAGTCTTGAAGCACTTTCAGCTGGACCTTAGAGAATTTTTCTAGAAAGTCCATCTAACCAAAATTATATAATAGAAAAATTAATATGAAAAGTTTTGCTCGAATACAATTTTTAAGTTGTTCTCTAATCTATAGTATTATCTTATTATGAAAATCAATGACCGTTGTGGTGTATTACAGTCTCAAACTAACATTAATATTTATATGTAAGTACCTCTTCCTCGTTCTGTTCGTGGTACATCTGTGTTCTCTGCCTGATAATTTTGTTCTCTTCTTCAATCTTACTCAACTTTTGAGACATCAACCAGAAGGCGTCTTCAAGGGCTTTGGAGCTCCTCTCTTGTTTATCAATCATTTTCCTATACCAGATCAATTGTTGGTTGTCCTTGCTCAAATGCTTATACTGATTCACAACCTTTTCTTGATATGACACCAACTCAAATTTCAGCTTCAGCTTTCCTAAATAAACGAACAGCAGGTAAAAGGTAATCAATGGACTTGGGTAACGACTCCCATAAGTGGCAAAGTGAGCGCATCAAGCAACCTAGGCAGGGTTTCAAAATGGGTTTGAGTCAATATGGCAACTTTTAGGGCGGGACAGTTGACTGCCAACACATTTTTGGGAAAAGAAATTTGGAAGGTTGTCTACACTTGAGTTTTATCTCAAATGTGGCAAACATGTTAACTTGGGAAAAAAATCAGAAATCCAGTCAAATGGGTCGAAAGACGCCCAGAGTGTATGCTTAATGCACAAAACCTCCTGGTTTAAAACTTTCAAAACAGTTTTGAGTTTTCACATAAAAGGGTGAAATTGCTCAATCTAAGATGTCAAAGAAAAATTAAGAGTGCATACCAGGTGAGTGTAGGTTAAAGACCTCCAAATCTTGTTCAGTCGCAAGACAGCCATACAACTATCGCTTACCATCAGAATGGATAAGATTTGGGTAATGATTCCAAGCATTTCTACCTAAGTCTTGGCGTTCAAAATGCTTGCCTAGACGCTCACCCTCTAAATATCCAATAGCTGATGCGTCAAATATCAATACACTCATTCCCCTGTGCCCTTCTGGCCCAAATGCATTACGGGCTTTCACAACTTCAAAAGAATCAAAGTATTCCAGAAGCTCGTGGGTTCCCATTCCAACCCACTGAAATAAATATGCAACAACAGTAAATCAAGAGCCATTCATCCAAGTTTAAGACGTGTTTGGATGTGCATTTATCAAAAAAATCAATTTTTAAGCTCTTTAAATCCGATTGTTATGACCCGAAAGGGTTGCTTAGATCTGCGTTTTTAAACTGATTATCTTTGACAACCAGTTTTATATAATTATTAAACATACACAAAAGCTGATTATCAAGGGTAAAATATAATTGTTTAGGGGTGCTTGGATTTGCAAGTCTCTTATTCCCATTTCACAAGACTAAACCTGACATGACAGCAGGCTGAATAGCTTATGTATCCTTGTCCTTGTCATCTTTAATGCTTAAGAAATTTCTGCATTGGAATGTCAAATGAGCCACACTTCTTGCAGGACTCGCGAGCCTCATCAGTATTCGACTCAGTAATCCTGGCAAACCCATCTCTTCCTGAAGTTGTTTGTATGGTGGGATGTTCTTTCTTAATTCTGGCTGAAAATGATCCCAGATGAGCGGAAGCATCTGATAAACGCATCTGAGAGAAGGCCTGGATAGCAAAGATGGTTAAATGTTTGGAAAAATAAAGTAAAAAGCAGCACGAAATGAATTCACTTCGTCAAAACTATAAGACGGTAGTTAACACGGAGTAAAGATAAAAATTGTGTTTTATATGTCACGTCAACTATTTGTTATATATTTATAATAACTCTTCCGACAAAAGATGCGTCAGTTCAACCCAACCAAATGGGTACAAAATTACTCCATTTTGACCCATTACTCAATCCGCCCGACTCACCCCTATAGCTACATATAATATGTAGATCAGAGTTCTGTTTAAAACCTGAAGAGCGCGGATGAAGAGCAAAAGCGAACATGGAGGAAGAAACATTTCAAAAGCTCTTAGCAAAGGAAGAAACAGACATTGCTCACAGAGTACTGCAACCATCCTACGTAAAGATTCATATACTTTATCCAATTCTGTTGAAACTTTATTCTCATCCACCATTTCTTTGCATTGTCGAAATGAATAAAACACATTAGCTTGTCATCTAAAGTTGTACAGGACATGGAGCAAATAAATCTATATATATTTTTTCAGTTAGTTATAAGGAATGTTTGAAGTAAAAAAAGATATTATAATTCTTGATTCCTAAATATCTATTTTATAAAAACATAAAAGTATATTTCGCAAGAAACCCCCCTCAAACAGGGCCTTTTAAGATCGTATACTCTGGACCGAGTAACTACAAGGATGGTTAGCAACTTTCAGGCTCAATAGGGTTGATACCAAATGACAAGGCCTGAATGGACTGGGATTTCGGTCCGGCTCAACAGCGGACTCCTGCCAAATCATACTCTGGCAGCAATGTCTTGGTGTTGCATACAGCTTAAAGAGAAGAATAAGGTCCAAAAATGTCACTACGAAGTACTCTAATTAAGCCCCCAATCTGGTAAAATTTTATTTGCTCTATAAGGAGTCGGTAGTAGCTGCAATATCAGAGTAAAATGTATCACATACCTCCTTCAGGATAGATCGAGTTGTAATGCACCTCAGCCCAAGAGCTCAAGTGTATTACTGCAGAAAATAAACAGCTTGTTAGCAGATGTAAGAAAAAAGTTAACCAACATTTAGAAAGCAAGCCAAACACAATTGTCACAAACTAACAAAAACCTTAAATATTTTCACAGATAAAGATCTGAACATTACCCCGCTTAGACTTTTGCACTTTCGGAAGAATCTCAATCGAACCAGTATCTTTAAATGAGGTTAGAACAAAAATTTTAACGCCATACTGCATAAAAGCATCAAACGAATCTGTTAGACAATTTTAAAATTTAAAATTTTATATAGAATACTCCTTAAAAGAGAAGGAGATGGTCACCGTACCGAATATGCAGCTCCCTGCAGTGTGACATGATCTCCCCATTCTCCACTCCTATAATTAAATATTTATATCTTATGATAAACATGAAAAAAGAATATTAAAAGAAATACGAAAAAAGAAGATAAAAATGACATACTTGGAAATCCTTTTCAAGTACTCACTGTAAGCCATGGGGACATATCCTTCATACATCTCAGGATGCGATTTCAGCTGATAGATTCCAATCACGTAAAAATTCAGATATCAGGACCAATAGCCAACCAGTAAACATATGAATTCAACAACAAAAAAAGACACACACTTGATTATACACATGTAATAGACACATCAGAACCCTTTGAAGTTAATTTATCAACCACCACAGGCTCCATAACTCACTGCTTTAAACCGCTGTTGTGATGCTAGAGAGATCAATAGAGCTAAAAAGAAATACAAATGTCGGTTTAAGATTTCTAATAGGGTAATGCACAATTTCTTTATACTACAAAATATTACAGTTTTTTTAGCACACAACATATATATTTAAATCAAGAGAGGGACATATATAGGTTTTCCGATCAGGGTAGGCCCTAATATTACATAATCTTTTAAAGGTAAATGTTCTACTTTACCTTGGTAATACATGCTGGATCTTATCTTGCTAATTGTTGTTTAAGGTGCTTCTATCGGTAGTCTTGAAACCTTACTTCATGCCAAGGTCTGCGCTCTTGATCTTTTCATTCATGTCTTTCTGTTTCATTACATATACACAACATTAAACATTAAAAGAGTAAAATGCTTTTTAACATTATCCTTATAATTATGATAAGAAACCTCACACTTATTCCATCATAGGTCACACAAATATAGAAAACAAACTTGATTTCTCAAAAGTAGAGACGGTCCATGTGGCAATTTTAACCATATGTAAAAAATTGTTTAACTAATGAACACGATTATACCTCTTCATCCTCCATAAATATAGCAGAAGAAGAACCAGACTTTGACATCTTTACTTGTCTTTCCAACAAACCAGGAAGCATGTCTGCAAAGCAGGAACAACAAATGTAAAAATCATGTAAATTACATAACAACAAAAAACAAAGCAGGATATAGTTTAGGCTCTTACGATGAGACAATATGATAGGCTTGTTTTTCCTTTTGATAGCGTCACAGTACTCCCTTGCAAGGACATTCACCTGTTAGGTCACTAAGTTTACAACACAAGCATCAAGAGAAGAGATAGAGAAAAGATCGGATGAACAAACCACACAAACACTACGCGTATGAATTAAAGAAACGTTATGCGTGAGTAATGAAAGAGTGAATTGAACAGCCAACCTTCTAAGGAAGGTTTACATGTGTTTATATAGGGGAAGGAACTAGGGCAACATCCAAGTTCCCTTCCTTTCCTATATGGGCTTGGGCCTAGGCTTATGGGCCTTCTACATAAGCCTAAGGCTAATTACTAACATAAAGGCCATATTAAGCTAACTATTACATATGAATTACTAACACTTGAATTAAGGTTTAGGAGTGATTCCAACAATATCCCCCTCAAGTGCTAGTGATGAATGAGTGATAGCGATGTAGGTGCTGATGTAATAGTAGCTTTGACGTCTTCTGACATTCTTCTTTCTTGTGAGAAGAAGTGTCTTGATTCGAACAATCTCCCCAGTGTAGAGAAATTGTTTCCTTTGAAGTATTCTGTTTTGACGTCTTCGTATTCTTTGTTCTTTAGTACTTTGTTCTTTGTGGTGGATGTGATAGTATGTTGTTGTTTTCTGCATCAGGTCTGCTTCATTGCTCCAGTGTCTCCACGTCATTCGTCAACATGCTCACACGCTCTTTGACGTTGGATATTAGTACTGATGAAGTTCTTTGAGTCTTTAAACTTTGTAGATTCTTTGATTTGAAGAGGAATCATTCTGACTTTTGTGTTGCCTTTAGAGAGAACTTCCATTAGTGATGATGTTGGTATGAGCATGTGAAGAATCTGCATGATCAGTCCGCTCCAGAGCTTCCATAAGAAGTAAACATAAGAATGGTTAGTAATAAGCGGATTCCGGCACTTACAAGTTTGAACTTTGAGAGTGTTAACGACATAGTGTGAAAACACAACTCTAATTCTCGCAAAGGCCGTTCTGAACCGGAGTCCCACAAGTGAGATAACACGATGTGCACCGGGCACACCTACGATTCGGATGAGTCACGAGGTACACGAAGCATCACCTCACGATCGTAGACCGTTTGAGACACACTAAGCGTAATCCACGGGAGTTACCGTGACTGCTTGTCGAGTCATTTGATGTTGACCTGGCGGGAGTTTCCATTCAATCACGAGGATCACGGTTGTGAACCTCTCATAAATGTTCTCGACAGTTGCTAAGATCTGTGAAGGACTCGATAACGTACCACCGACGTTCTTATTGTTGAACATCAAGTGATGAAATGTAAAGTGTACCTAAGAGATCTTTTGATGAATCTCGTGGCTCTAGACTCAATAGTGCATTTTGGTTTTCTGAGCGGAGACTAGGGAGGGTCTCCTTCTTCAATACCGCCTATCTCTAAGAGAAAGCCGATAGTTTACGTAGGGTTCCTGTGAGAATGAAACAAGCTTCTTTGGGAGAAACTTGAGTGGTTAAGAAGGTTTAGTGCATCGTCCACCGGGTCCATGACGACTTTAATCTTCAATACCGGCGTCATCAAGTGACAACCAAGAGCATATGAATTGAACCGATTATGCCTCTAAGTTGAATAATTTGGAGGGCTATTTCTTTTCACCCTTTTCTTTGCATTTCTTTTTAATTCTTCAACTCCTTCTTTCTCCGATTCTCATTTTCTCCTTTTAACAATCATACCTAAGGACTTCTAATTCTAACTCAAGGTAGTGTCCTTGGGTAGATCCCTCCAGCTCTGGCGAATCATAGGACGGTTATTCCTAACCTTAATCACCTTATAACTCCATTGCCATAAAAACCATTTTTAAGAAAATCTCTTAAAGTGTTTGTGAATGAAAAACATTTTGTACCACTGTAAGAGTTTGATCTTTTGCAGAAATACTCCCCCTCCACACATGCTTAAGAGTTTTGACAGAATTTGCATGGTGAGGAAAGAGCGCCTTTTGAATTGATCGACTCAAGTTAGACAATTCCTTGCGAGACACGATTCGTTGCATAGTTAAAGAGATACATTGTCGACTTTTAGGTGACAACTAGCTCTAATAACTACCTTGAAGATGTGAACAACCCGAAGGTTGTCAAACCCGTCAAAGTTCATGTCTATCGGGAGTTTCTCGAAAGGTACTATCTACTTGGATAAGTCTTGGAAGACAAATCTTTTCGATGTATATTTGTCGATTTCGTCAATTCATGGGTTGAAGTCTTTTCACATGAGAATTCAATAGCAATTCACAACATATTTCTTATCACATAATTTTTCTCCCCTCAAAATGGCATATAAATGTTATTTTTGACGAAATGTTTGAGAATAAATATGACCATTTTGAGTTTTATGGGAAGATGACCACTTTGAACAATTTGTGAACAAAGTTTTAATTCAAATACTCCCCTCAACAAGTGATATAAGCGGTTGAGGTTTTGAAAATCATAGGGAAGTACTTGTTCTTTTGAGTAAAACCTTTGAAAATGAAAGGTTTGATAAGTTTTACTCAAAAGTAAAAGCTTTCGCTCCTTTTATAAGGATTGTGGCAGCGACGCGTACCACGTGGTCCTTTAATTACAAGAACGGGTTGTACATCATTATGTGTGCACAAGCCATTGTCATAAATAAATCACACATCCAAAATATTGTGAAATAGAAGCGGTTTAAGGGTACCGTGAAGTCCATCAATCTTTCCAGGGAATGCGAGCAGGCGTTGATAGCGGCGAGAGCAATCTGGGATGACCACCTAAAAGCTCTCCGAGTTACGAATCGGTCCTTCAGACAACCTTTCATCAATCCTAGTGATGATTCTCTTCACATCCCATTTTTCCTTAGAATTCCATCGCTTTGGTGACCCAATTCCTTCATGTATATCCTTCAACCTATAAGCCAATCCGTCCCTAACCTTCTTCAATGTGTGATCCCCAAACTTGTGAAGATCTCTACACGCCATCAAGCAATTGCGTTGTAGTTCACTAAGGTAAACCACTCCGAATGGTTGGCTGATGAGAGTGTATTATGGAAGCTGGTTGATGTCGGGAAGTTCTAGCTGAGGTCTGGTGAAGTTGACACGGGTCTGATATGATTCAACTGCAAGCTGGAGATCTTCTACACGTTCTTTGATTACTATGCTTCTGATGAAGATAAGCAATGACTTGATGTATTTACGTTGTACTTCAGTCGAGAATTATCTCATGCGACCCTGTACTTTGGCAAGGTACATGTCTTCAATGTCGTTGAGAGACAAATTCTCAATGTCCGCTTGAGAATGCATAATCCCTTCGTCTTTCCTTTTGACCACAATATTCTTGAGAAAGTGTAGTCCCATTTACGAAAGATCAATATGTTTAATAGCAACGATTCCTTTAGTCTTGAACACTTCATGTTGAGACTTGAACTGGCGACACGTAGTAGATTCGTCGTTCGGCCAATGGTGAATCCATACATTGCATCACGGTCATATACTTCCACATTGTTGGAGAACATGTGGTTAGCCTTTTCCTCGATGGCTATGCGGTTAGAGTATATGGTCTGGGAATGGAAGTGTCGATGATGTAGCGTATTTCCTTGAACCATCGCCACCGTGTGAAGAATTCCAAATCTTTGTTGAAGAAATATCGAATGGAATCTTAGGTCGATCTGGTTGGCCAATTGTCGGTAGAGGTTTAGACCGATCGATGTAATATGGAGGGTTGTCCGTTTAGTGAAGTCGATGTTTGCTTGAGGTTGAGCCAATCCATGTTGTTAGACATAGCTCGAGCTATATTATCAAGGTGATACTCAACTTCAATAGCACTTTCCGAAATGTCTTTGAGCGGTTGAAATGCTTCATTCTTGATTCGCTTCAACTCGGTTCGTCATCTTTTCACACGGAATTTTTCTTGCAAGAACTTAGCATGCTCCAATGTACGACCTTCTACCGCATCTTGACCTTGGTGGGTAGGGAGTAGAATCAACAAGCTTCGAGAACCAATCGAATTGATGTCATCCTCGTCCGACCATGATAAGGCGTCGGTCATAGGCGCCTTCTTCTTCTTTTCTTTGGCCTGAGGAGGATTCGGTTTCTTGGTGTGTCGGGAGAGATGAGTTGTTGTTGGGGCTCGAGAGATTTCTCATCGTCACCACCGTATACTCAAAGTGATCACCGGTTTTTGAGTGCAGGGTGGTAACTCGAAATCTGAGTTTTGTCGGGAAGAAGATCGAGGAGGAGATCTTTGTTGAAATGAGTCCGTTGGGGTGGAGGTTGCATAGAGGATGATTCACCGAGACTTCTTGAGCGTTTGGGCTCGTTATCCTTATCCTTATCTTTATCTTCATCGTCTCTTGGGCGTTTAGGCCTTCGACTTCTTCTCTCGCATCTTGATTTGAGTTGGTATTCCAAAGATGCTTCAAACAATTTACCTTCGTAGGAGGCAAATGTTGCGAGCGTTTGGACATTTGAGCTACCACCGGTTAACGATTCGACATCGAGAAAATTATGGGATCAATGGATTGATGTTAACATGCATTAGAGTTGATTTCATGGTTTGCTGGCGGATGTAAGAGATTCGGATAGAGTTGTTTGGTAAACATCTCCTTTGTAATTCCGAGAACGATGTCAAGAAGGAACTTGTGAGTGTATCCTTTGATCATCTCGTCCATTTTCCTTGAAGATCATCTTTCATGAGCTTCGGACATACTCCTTTCAACTTTCATCTCGTCATTCTCGTCATGAAGGTACTGCACGATCAACAAGAAAATTGACTTCTTGTAAAGCACGTCTTTCTTTCGACTGTTTGATGACTTTAACGATTCGTGTCTTAGCTTGAGAAATCCAAGAGGCGGTTGGCTTCTTCACCGATCCGGATGTGGATCCGGTTGTTCCTTTTGATGGTGGTGGTGAGGTGAGAAGATGAATCCGATGATGATGAGATGTGAGGAGACTCGGGTCCTTTGGTGGTTGAAGTTTCCTTCTTTGAGCGTGCAGGACTATCCGAAGAAACTTATCATAATCAACATCTTCTTCATTTCTAGACTTAGCTTTTTCATCGCCTTTATCTTTCTCGGACTTTTCGGTTTGGTTCTTCAATGTCATACTCAATAGCATCTTCCACGCGTTTGTTGTTGCTCCAAAGTGGTGGCACCGGATCCCTTATCGGGTTGATTAACCGCATCGATTTGGTGTAGGTTGAACTCCACCACTTGACCCTCCGGGGCCACCCATTTGATCTTTAGCAAATTCTTTCGCAACGTGTTGGAGTCTAATGAATTTGAACTTCTTCCTGTAATCAGTATCCAGAGGCTCTTCATCAGAGCTTTCTTCTTCGTGCTCAATCACTGGAATCTTTCCTTTATCACCTTTGGGACTTGAAGGCTTTGTGGTTGTCTGAGTGTCATCTTTGACTGTTTCAGAGTAAGTTACCTCTTCTTCTGATTCAGTTTCCTCAGAGCTTTCATCCTTTAGCTTAAGTTGCGGTTTAGGCTTGGGAATAGGAATAGCTTCCTTAGAGGGAAATGTCCTTTTACGTGGAGGATTCCTTTTCTTTATCAAATCAAACCCAAAATAACCAAGAAAGAGCCGTTTATTGCTAATATTTAATGGTTTCTTGAGTTTGTGCTTGTGCAGGTACGGATAGATAAAAACACGTAAAAGATAGCCAATCGACAAAAACCGAGCACGAGAGATAAAGAGTGCTAAAGCTGAGCCGGAAGGTCAAAATTGTGCATCTGTGAAGATTTCTATGCTCAGAGGATTATTTTTTGAAAGATATGTTCAACTTTGAAGAAATGTCAGAATCAGTCCCTGAACTTTCATTAAATGGCAGAATACACCCTTGAAGTTTCAGAATTTACATAATCAGTCCTTGCTTATTTGAAGAATGACAACAATGGCCCTTGGAAGATATTTTCAGAATTTACAGCCATGGTCCTTGGATTTTCAGATTTGACACTTTTAATCCCTATGATATACCTTGGATCACTAAACAAGTCCAAATCCATGTATACTACACCTTTAGGCCCATATAATATTCAAGCCAAATCCGGTCCAAACATTTACCCAATACCCGGTCAACATAGTCAAAAGAAACAAAATATCATAAAAAAAAAACCAAAGGCGCCAAGATTTTTTCCCAAATAACCCAGCTTATGAACCCTAAATCCCACCAAAACTAATTAGCCACAATAAACTCAAATTCATCTCAAATTAAATGCGAAATTCGACACGTGGTGACACACGGATGCCACGCTGGCAATCCGTGTGTCATATCACATCATACTCTCACCTGATTGGTCGAAGATATGTGGCACATTCAATCCAAGGGTCGTGATGAAAGGATGATTGATGGGAAATGAATCTAAGGGCTGATATCTCTCATAGAAAGCACAAATACGTCTTCCAGAGCCTTCAAAGACCTCAAGCTCAAGTATATAAGGACCCTTCATTCACTTGTTGGAGATACCTTTCATTTTTCTATTCAGTAGCATAATTGTAAATTGTAATTCAGTTTTAATGTTTTAAGTATTGTTAAGCTTTTGTAATTCACTTTTTGTACTCAAATTTTCTAGATTTATAAAATTCAGCTTTTAATTCTCAAGTAATTGTTTAGTTGTTTATGTTTTAAATTTGCTTATTATAATTTTCTATTGCTTGTTTCTTTAATTCAAAGTGTTTTCAGATTGTTTCTTCATTAGTTAAAAAAAAAAAAAAAAAATCAGAAAAAAATAGTTGAAAAATAAAAAAAAATATCCTCAAGCTTCTTTTAAGCTTATCAAAAGCCTAGCTACTGTTTCATTAAACTCATTTAAGCTTCTTATAGCTTTTAGTGAGCTTAACTCCATTTCAATCTCAATACACAACTAAATCTAAGAATCAGTCAACATAAGTCAAACTGCAGTCTCACATGAGTATGGATCTGGATTTGGGTTAAGCTGAGCTGGATTTGGTTTGGTTTTGGTATAGAAAAGTGTTATTTGGTTCTGGTATAAGCTGCAAATAACCTGGACAAACTGTGAGTACTTATTCTATTTCCATATCTGATATAGTCTCCATATTCTAGTAGTGTTTGAATCTGTCAATTAATCTAGGTTAAAGGATTAGTTATTGGTTAGAATCTGTTGCTCTAATCCACTTTAGGTACAACTTAGTCATTTTAAGTCTCATTTTGCATCTGCACACACTTATAGTCAAATTTACATAAAAATTAATCTGTTATGCATATAAGTTAGTGTAAGTTTGAGAGATATTGCATTTTAGGTTCAGAATCATTTAAACTAGCTTGTTTAGGTCTTGTTGCATCATAATTCATCATTATCAATGCTTTACGAAGATCAAAGTTCATTTTGGTCAAACCTCAAATCATCATTCAAAAGTCAAAGTTGATAAAGCAGTTTTACCAAACTTTGTAGATTTTTCAAGGATTCAATTCTGTTTCAAATTCATTGAGATTTTGGGATAAAAACTTGATTGGTCAAGTGTTTAAAAGTGATCTTTGTGGAATTTTTGGGAGCAGTTTAAGCACTAAATCGACTCTTCAAAGAGCTTATTAGCCACATGTCCGAGACTCAAGATTAGGCGAGTGCAAGCAATATGCTTTTTTAGCTTTGCACAAGCTTCATTAAAGCTTGTTTAGGTCTGAGATTTGGTACAATTGAACTTTGGTTGGTTAGTTAGAAGGCCTAAGTTCTGTTTTTCTTTTTGGCTTATCACATAAACCTGTGCATTAGCTTAAAGTAGGGCCTTAAAGGTTTGTTTGGCTGAAGTGGTAAATTAGCTTAAATCATTATAAGTTGCTTATTTGAGGTTAAGAATAGTTGCAATCAGGTGTTTTAGAGTAGTTATAGCTTAAGTTAGCTTTTGTAATCATTTGGTGCATTCTAGTGCTTTTTAGCTTATTCTAAGTGCTTATTCTCAAGTCAGTTACACTACAGCTTCATAATCTCACACATAAGCATAGTATTTTATATTTTTCATAGACTTAGAATTTAATTTTAGAATTTCCTTGAATTTTTCATAATTTTCTGCCACTGTTTACTATTTTTCTCTATTTAAATCTATTTTTAGGACTTTTTAATTACCTTTTAATACAAATAAATCAGAAAAGCTTCAAAAAAATATGTTTTCAATTTTCATAGATTAAGAAAAATATAAAAAGCAAAAAAATAATTTTTCATAATTTTCTTAGTTAAAATAGTAATTTTTAGTAATTTAATTAGTTTTAAATAGTTTTTAATTCATATAAAATAGAAAAAAGTTCAGAAAAATACAATTCCAGTTTTGAAAAATCTTGTTAGTTATTTTAGATTTTTGAAAAATAGTTTCACAATTTTATCACTCATTTTCATAATTTTTAGTTATTTAGTTCTATTTTTAAAATTAGAAATTAGTTTTTAATTCAAATAAATAAAAGAAAAATCATAAAAATTAGTTTTAATTCTTAGTTAAGTTTCAAATTGCATTTTTAGTTTAAAAATAATTTTAGATCATATTTAGGATTTAGATTAGACGTAGTTGCATTTTATTTACGTTTCATTTATTGCATTTTACGTTTATTCGCGTACTTAGGATTCCCCGTAGTTTAATTTCCCTAAATTGCTTTCCCTTTTCCCGTAGTTTAAATAAAATCAAAATCATCAATCCAAAACATCGAGCATTTTAATAACAAACCAATAACGACGTTGCCCATTCACACCTCGTTGGGAAACGACTCGGATTTCCTAATCCGTATCACTATCACTCACGGGATTTGATTCACTATCCTTTTTCCTAAAGGAATTTTAAATCATTCATTGTGTTTATTTTTGATATCGATATTGTGGTTTTATCCATACACACATACCCCTAAACCTACATCGAGAATCAAATTTTGGCGCATTGCTTGGGGAGGTTGTGTCGCGACAATATCGTTAACGGTTTGACGATTAGTGACTCGAGATCCTTCTTCGTGAAGTTATTGTTTTATAAAAAAAAAAAAAAAAAAAGTAAAAATATTTTCCTTTTTCTTTTATATATATATATATCATATTAAAAATACAAAAGATTTTCTCTTGTGTTTTGAGCTTAAATAGAATACATCAATTATATAACATTCTCAGCGGAGGTGTTATCATTAGTAAGGTCCCGAACTAAAGATCAAAAACTTGCCTTTGTGTCGCTTGTGAATCGATTTATTTCTATTGGATAAACAAAGCGTGTGGTGGGTATAAGGACGGCGACATTAAATTGCGGTGAAAAGAGGGGTTTTAATAAGCTTCACGACCTAATAAGCTTCTCCGCTCGCTTGTGCGTTTGTCTTATAAGTGATTTATTCACTTGGGATTATTGGTTTAAGTTCACCGTTGTTTTCGAATACCGTATCATTTTAATTGCCTTGTTTTTAAAGTGCATGCGCTCGCTCTCGATCGCGACGTAATCGTAATCGAAGAATAGGCGTGCAGGTTAAATACTATCGTTGAAGAACCCGTCGTCATGGCGGATACTCGAGCGATGAGCGAGTTACTTCAAGCTCCGTGAGCGGCTACGGTGATGCTATCGTACTTCCACCAATTAACACGAAAATTTGAACTAAAAACAAATTTAATACAATTGGTGTCTAATAAACCTTTTTGTGGTTTAGACCATGAGGAGCCCCACGCACACCTCCGTTGGTTTAATCAAGTTGCTTCTACGATAAACTTTCGGGGCGTCTCTCATGAGTCAATTAAATTGAGATTGTTTCTATTTTCCCTTGAAGGGGCAGCCCGGACTTGGCTAGAAAAAGACCCCCCTCACTCAATCACAACATGGTAAGACCTTTCTAAGAAATTTGTGAACCAATTCTTTCCTCCGTCAAAAATTACAATGTTACGAAATCAAATCATAAATTTTCAACAAAAATTCGATGAAAGTTTTGGAGAAGCATGGGATAGATTCAAGGAACTTTTACGAAAATGCCCAAATCACGGTTTTACCGATCTTCATCAGATTGATACGTTCTACATTGCTTTAACGCCATCCGATCAAGATTCGCTTAACGCAGCCGCCGGTGGTAACATCTTGAGTCGTATGCCCGCCGATATTAGAACGATTATCGAAAACAAGTCAAAAGTTTCTTCGTCTAGAAACCGACCGGTTGTTTTTAAGATTACTACGAATGACAACTACGTTCAGAGGAATGAGTTGAATGGGCTGACTGATGCTGTTAATTCCATGATGAGAGAGTTTAAGATTCTGAAATCCGAACAAATCAAAGCCGTTACCGAAACATGTGTTATTTGTGGTGGTCCTCATCCGTACTATAATTGTCAAGCCACCGATGGCGATCTCAGAAATGCTTCCGTAGCTTCTGCTAATCCGGTTCAAAATCAGAACCAAGGATACCGTGCCAACCAAATGGGACCACCCGGTTTTGCACCCATTCCTCAACAAAACCAAAACCGTTATCAAAACCAATCTTACAATCAAAACCGAGGAACCAATGTTAATCATGGTAAGCAAAACTACCAAGCTCCTCCATCTTAAGTTTATCAACAACCTCCTCAACAACAATATCAAGCACTTCATCAAGTTGCTCCGAACAACGAGTTTCTAACTTACATGAAGAATTCCGATAACACCATTAAAAGTTTGCAAACTCAAATCACAAGTATGAGGAATGATTTCAAAAGGGAAATGGAAGCTACGAGTAACAAGCAGATGAGTGAAATGAGGAATATGATGGCTAGTTTCTTTCAAGCCAATCAAGCTTCTACGTCTTATTCTCAACCCTCGGGTTCTAGTACTCTTCCGAGTAATACGATTCCCAACCCGAGAGGTGACATGAAAGTGATCACTACCCGAAGTGGTGTTGCTTACGATGGACCCACGGCTCCTAACACTATTTCTTCTTCTCCGTCTCGTGTGGTAGACAGTGAGACCGGGGTGACGAAGGACCCGGTGCTTCCTACTAATAAGGGAAGTACTGAGAATGTCCAACCCATGGTTGTCCCGACGTCTGAGCCTAAGGATGCTCCGGTTAGTGCTGAAAAGACTAACCCAAAACAACACTTCCGTACCGTCAAGGATGAATGATCGGAAACAACGTGAACAAGCAAATCTTGAATGGAAAAATTCTTTCGGATATTTCAAGATCTTCACTTGAAATTAGCTTCATGGATGCTCTTCTTCTCATGCCTAAGTTTGTTTCGACACTAAAAGGATTGTTAAGTAACAAAGAAAATTTTGGATTTGGCAAAACGTCTTTAAATGAGAATTGTTCGTGATTATCCTCGAAACTTCACGAAAAGTTAGGTGACTCGGCAAGTTTCTCATTCCGTGCGATTTTCAAGGAATTATTCAATGCTCCGCCTTGGCCGATCTTGGCGCGAGTATCAATTTGATGCCGAAATCAATTTATGAAAAGCTTTCATTGCCCCCACTTACCCCAACGTGTATGACCCTCGAGCTAGCCGACCGTACTACGACAAAACCAATTGGTATAGCCGAGGATGTTTTTGTTAAAGTGGGGAAGTTTGATTTCCCCGCGGAGTTTGTTGTCATTGATTTCGATGCCGACCCTCGAGTACCTCTTATTCTCGGAAGATGCTTCTTAAGAACGGGCCATGCGTTGATTGATGTGTATGAAGGAGAAATCACATTAAGAGTTGGAAAAGAAGCCGTCACGTTTAACGTTAACCATACATCTAAATCTTTAACCTACCAATATGATGTGGCCAAAATTAGTGACACCGAGGTGACAAAGGACCCGAGAATTCCTACTAATAACGGAAGTACCAAAAACGTCCAACCTCCGATGGTTCAAAAAGTTGGGCCTAAGACATCGAGAATTGATCCGAGTCTTTCACGTTTTACGGTTAAGAGTTTGTCAACAATACGTTCTGAGCAAAGGAAGAAATTAGAAAAGGAGACTACAACGGTTGTGGTGGAAACTGCTAGCTCTAAGAGCACACCACTTGTCCCACCTCCGCTTTCTGTTTGTTGTGTTGAACTTAAGAACGTCAAGCTTTCTTTGAGTGGCAATCTCACTCCTTCTTCTGAAATTATGGAACATTCTGATTCTTCCTCTTCCCTCACTCAAAATGAGGAGGATGATTCTATCATGAAAGAAATCGAGGCTTATTTGAAAAGTGATTCAGTTTCACCGGAAATTGATAATGCTGACATCGACATCGAGGGAGATATTCGTTTAATTGAAGAAATGCTCTCTTCACTCTCTCCGAAAGAAAATGAACATAAAGAAGTCAAGCCGTCTACTAATCCTTCGGAGCCCGAGCTCAAGGATTCTTCCATTGATTTACTTCTCGAGGAGTTCGCCGATGAACTCGCTCGCATGGATCCTCTTCCACCGGGAAGTGAGGATGACGTCTTTGATTTTAGAGCCGACTTACGAGAAATCGAATATTTGTTATATCAAGATCCGTCAATTTACTTCGACAAGTTCACCAATGAACTTACTCCCATTGACTCGATTCCGTCAGATGATGATATTTTAGGAGAAACAGAATACGATGATCCATTTTATCCGAAGAAAGAAAAGAAAGTGAAAGTTTCTGCTGATAAGCTTGTTGATACTGAGGTCTCACAATATTTTTTATCCGAGAGTGATTCCTTTTCTCATGAGGATTTTCACGTAGATGATACTTTGATTTCATTCCTCTCCGAGGACAAAATTTTTAACCCTGGGATACTCATCGAAGAGGACATACAATTCACCAAAGTTTTCCGGAAAAGGGATCCTATCTTGGATGCCTTCATTGTTAAACTTTCAAATTACATTTCTCTGTACCATGGACTCCTTTCTTCTATTGAGTCGTTTCTTTTTGATCCGTCATCCCGACGTCCGCCCGCAAAACCACCGGATGATGGATCACTCTTTTTGATACACCTTTTGTAAGTTCGGGAGATGTTATCCCATTTGTGCTTGAGCCCGACATTTTCTTTCCCTCCCAACCTACCCATTCTCTTTCCCTCCGAAGTGAGGATACCATCTTTGATCCGGGTATCTTTTCCGCTTGTTTCCCCAAGGACAAATGAATTCGGGGACGAGTCAGGCTAGCGACTCGGTGATCAAAAACAGTAGCGCTTCGTGGGAGGCACCCCATGCTTATCCTTCTATCTTCTTTCTATTTTCTAATAAGTGACGTGAAGGGGTTAGCCTCTTCTATTTCTCGTGTTTGGTTGTTTGTGATGTTGTGTTTAGGATGTTCCCGATATGAAGATTCTCGTGCTTGAAGTTTGTCTTTTCTCCACTCGAGTTTCATGATCGATGCTGATGGAAATCCGATATCCTAATCTTATCGACTAACGTTTATCTTTTAGCATACTTAATAAACGGCTTTTAGATTTTCGCTGATACCCTTGCTTTTAAACATTGAGGAAAATGTTTCGTTTTAGTCTGGGGTGGGTAATCTTCGATTTGATTTGACCGCACTTGCTTATTTTTGCCGTGTTTCTCTTGCAACCCCGTTTTTCCTTAGAAAATGAAAAAATTGTGCAAAAATGTGAAAAATTAAAAATTTTGTAAGCTTTTGTTAGTTTTATGATTGAAAAGTCTTTGCGAGTTTCTTAGAAGTTTCTTTAAATATGCGTTTTTCTTGAAATAGCCTTTGCTAATTGCTTAGACAAGAGGCTATAAAATGCGATTCTAGCTCACAAGGCCAAGAGTTTGCAAGTCTCCCCAAGTAATTTTAAATATGCGAAGCTTAAACAAGAATTTGCGAGTTTCTAATAAGCGACTTTAAAAATGCGAGACTTGAGATTATTTGACGAAGCATTAGCTAAATTAATATATATGTTTTGACACCTTGTTGACTTTCCGCTGGTGAGAGTAGGAATAGAATTACGACTTGACCGGGCGTGTTGAGCCTAACTTGTTCCTTAACCATAGATAACCTAAAATTATCGGCTAAGCATCCGCGGATCTCATTATTTGGGATTTTAAATTTGCGGAGATCGAGAAATGATAGAGTTACTTATGAGTTTAGATGCTAGCGTGGAGTAGATGGTTCTCTTTAGAGCCCATCGAAGGTACTTATGGCTTTTGTTCCCACAAAATTGTTTCACCCATATCATCTAATAAATAATTAGAGATGTTGAGTTTTTGGCGATAGTTAGTTCTTTATCTTCTTAAAAAATTTTTGTTTTAAAATTGGGTACACATCAAGGACTCGTAATAAGTAATAAATAAAGTTATGAGTCATGGTTCGAGATCGGACCCTTGGATCTTTAGCCGAGGATTGAGTGAGGTCTTGGTCTAACCCATGGGATCCTCATTTCATGAAGCCTATAGTCTTGGAATTACCCGTGAGCTCCGTGGTTCATAGCTCATATAAGTAAAAGTATAAGTGAAAAAAAAAAAAAAAAAAAGTTGAAAAAAGAAAAAAAATAGTGAAAAAAAAATGAAAAAGTCAAAAGTACAAGTAAATAAAAATTCCTTGATGTGGACCTCATTTTTGAGACAATGGTTCTTGAGAGAAGATGGATAACTAATTAGCGACTTAGCTTCACATCTTTATCGGAATAAAGATTATCGAAACGAGAAATTCGAAGAAATTCATTTCTCACAAAAATAAAATAAATAGAGGAAAATAGGAAAATGGGAGCAAAAGGTAATTACACAAGTAACTTCCATGGGTAGTGTTAGCATCTAGAATCATATTTAACAATGATTTCGATTTTACGCTTAGTTTGGGGACTTGTGAAAAATCAGGGACGATGTATTCTATTCGTATGGTCACTTCACGCTGTGTTGTGTTTCCTATTCCGTGATCCTAACGTGTCGTTTGAAAAATGTTGGAGTTATTGATCGACATGAAAGTTCAACAAACCGTCACTCATAATCGGAATGTGCTTAATCGTAATATCTACATATGAAATAAAAAGGTAAACGGGGCGTTTTTAGAATTAAGGCTTTCTTAATCTCTTTTGAGGAATCTTTGCTACTTCTTCATAGGTTTAGTAGAAAGAGATTGAAATCCTTGGTTTTAGAAGCGTGAGTTGATTGCATTGCATGGGGACACGACAATGGTCTCGTCTGGGGTATTTTGATATGTGCTAAAACACATATCATTTCTTTATCAAATCAAACCCAAAATAACCAAGAAAGAGCCGTTTATTGCTAATATTTAATGGTTTCTTGAGTTTGTGCTTGTGCAGGTACGGATAGATAAAAACACGCAAAAGATAGCCAAATCTGACAAAAACCCGAGCACGAGAGATAAAGAGTGCTAAAGCTGAGCCGGAAGGTCAAAATTGTGCATCTGTGAAGATTTCTATGCTCAGAGGATTATTTTTTGAAAGATATGTTCAACTTTGAAGAAATGTCAGAATCAGTCCCTGAACTTTCATCAAATGGCAGAATACACCCTTGAAGTTTCAGAATTTACATAATCAGTCCTTGCTTATTTGAAGAATGACAACAATGGCCCTTGGAAGATATTTTCAGAATTTACAGCCATGGTCCTTGGATTTTCAGATTTGACACTTTTAATCCCTATGATATACCTTGGATCACTAAACAAGTCCAAATCCATGTATACTACACCTTTAGGCCCATATAATATTCAAGCCAAATCCGGTCCAAACATTTACCCAATACCCGGTCAACATAGTCAAAAGAAACGAAATATCATAAAAAAAACCAAAGGCGCCAAGATTTTTTCCCAAATAACCCAGCTTATGAACCCTAAATCCCACCAAAACTAATTCGCCACAATAAACTAAAATTCATCTCAAATTCGTGCTAAATTCTGACACGTGACTGACACACGGATGCCACGCTGGCAATCCGTGTGTCATATCACATCATACTCTCACCTGATTGGTCGAAGATATGTGGCACATTCAATCCAAGGGTCGTGATGAAAGGATGATTGATGGGAAATGAATCTAAGGGCTGATATCTCTCATAGAAAGCACAAATACGTCTTCCAGAGCCTTCCAAGACCTCAAGCTCAAGTATATAAGGACCCTTCATTCACTTGTTGGAGATACCTTTCATTTTTCTATTCAGTAGCATAATTGTAAATTGTAATTCAGTTTTAATGTTTTAAGTATTGTTAAGCTTTTGTAATTCACTTTTGTACTCAAATTTTCTAGATTTATAAAATTCACTTTTAATTCTCAAGTAATTGTTTAGTTGTTTATGTTTTAAATTTGCTTATTATAATTTTCTATTGCTTATTTCTTTAATTCAAAGTGTTTTCATTGTTTCTTCATTAGTTAAAAAAAAAAAAAAAAAAAAAATCGAAAAAATAGTTGAAAATAAAAAAAATCCTCAAGCTTCTTTTAAGCTTATCAAAAGCCTAGCTCTTGTTTCATTAAACTCATTTAAGCTTTTATAGCTTTTAGTGAGCTTAACTCCATTTCAATCTCAATCTGTGACTAAATCTAAGAATCGGTCAACATAAGTCAAGCTGCAGTCTCACATGAGTATGGATCTGGATTTTGAGTTAAGCTGAGCTGGATTTGGTTTAGTTTTGGTATAGAAAAGTGTTATTTGGTTCTGGTATAAGCTGCAAATAAGCTGGACAAACTGTGAGTACTTATTCTATTTCCATATCTGATATAGTCTCCATATTCTAGTAGTGTTTGAATCTGTCAATTAATCTAGGTTAAAGGATTAGTTATTGGTTAGAATCTGTTGCTCTAATCCACTTTAGGTACAACTTAGTCATTTTAAGTCTCATTTTGCATCTGCACACACTTATAGTCAAATTTACATAAAAATTAATCTGTTATGCATATAAGTTAGTGTAAGTTTGAGAGATATTGCATTTTAGGTTCAGAATCATTTAAACTAGCTTGTTTAGGTCTTGTTGCATCATAATTCATCATTATCAATCTGTTTCTGAAGATCAAAGTTCATTTTGGTCAAACCTCAAATCTGTCATTCAAAAGTCAAAAGTTGATAAAACAGTTTTTACCAAACTTTGTAGATTTTTCAAGGATTCAATTCTGTTTCAAATTCATTGAGATTTTGGGATAAAAAACTTCAGTTGGTCAAGTGTTTAAAAGTGATTTTTGTGGAATTTTTGGGAACAGTTTTAAGCACTAAATCAGCTCTTCAAAAGAGCTTATTAGCCCTGTGTCCAGCACTCAGCATTAGCTGAGTGCAAACAGTTGTCTTTTTAGCTTTGCACAAGCTTCATTAAAGCTTGTTTAGGTCTGAGATTTGGTACAATTGAACTTTGGTTGGTTAGTTAGAAGGCCTAAGTTCTGTTTTTCTTTTTGGCTTATCACATAAACCTGTGCATTAGCTTAAAGTAGGGCCTTAAAGGTTTGTTTGGCTGAAGTGGTAAATTAGCTTAAATCATTATAAGTTGCTTATTTGAGGTTAAGAATAGTTGCAATCAGGTGTTTTAGAGTAGTTATAGCTTAAGTTAGCTTTTGTAATCATTTGGTGCATTCTAGTGCTTTTTAGCTTATTCTAAGTGCTTATTCTCAAGTCAGTTACACTACAGCTTCATAATCTCACACATAAGCATAGTATTTTATATTTTTCATAGACTTAGAATATAATTTTAGAATTTCCTTGAATTTTTCATAATTTTATGCCACTGTTTACTATTTTTCTCTATTTAAATCTATTTTTAGGACTTTTTAATTACCTTTTAATACAAATAAATCAGAAAAGCTTCAAAAAAATATGTTTTCAATTTTCATAGATTAAGAAAAATATAAAAAGCAAAAAAATAATTTTTCATAATTTTCTTAGTTAAAATAGTAATTTTTAGCAATTTAATTAGTTTTAAATAGTTTTTAATTCATATAAAATAGAAAAAAGTTCAGAAAAATACAATTCCAGTTTTGAAAAATCTTTTTAGTTATTTTAGATTTTTTAAAAATAGTTTCATAATTTTCTCACTCATTTTCATAATTTTTAGTTATTTAGTTCTATTTTTAAAATTAGAAATTAGTTTTTAATTCAAATAAATAAAAGAAAAATCATAAAAATTAGTTTTAATTCTTAGTTAAGTTTCAAATTGCATTTTTAGTTTAAAAATAATTTTAGATCATATTTAGGATCTAGATTAGACGTAGTTGCATTTTATTTACGTTTCATTTATTGCATTTTACGTTTATTCGCGTACTTAGGATTCCCCGTAGTTTAATTTCCCTAAATTGCTTTCCCTTTTCCCGTAGTTTAAATAAAATAAAAATCATTAATCCAAAACATCGAGCATTTTAATAACAAACCAATAACGGCGTTGCCCATTCGCTTTCGTTGGGAAGCGACTCGGATTTCTAATCCGTATCACTATCACTCACGGGATTTGATTCACTATTCCTTTTCCTAAAGGGATTTTAAATCATTCATTGTGTTTATTTTTGATATCGATATTGTGGTTTTATCCATACACACATACCCCTAAACCTACATCGAGAATCAGGGAACTTCCTCTGACTCTCAGTGCTTGCAGCACTTCCTGCACTTCCTTTTCTGGTTTTCCTTGTAGGTATACCAGAAGATTTTTCATCGAGAAAACCAACTTTGTTCTCTTCCACAACAACCAAATATCTTTTATAAGTGATGAGTATTTAGACACTCATCAATCCCCCACACTAAGATATTGCTAGTCCCTAGCAATGTTTTGAGAAAAATTTAATGGATTTCATCTCTTTACCAAAAGCCATTACTTGGGTAGCCAAATGTTTCGGTTCAAGTAAGAACTTTGGTACATGATAACCAAATGATTTTGAGCAAATCACCGACTTCCAACGGATTTGATTTGTCTTTACGAAACGTTTGCTACGGACTAATAACTCTTAGATAAAATATCTTTGGTGGTGATTACCAATTATGGTTTTTCCATCGCCTTTACCACAAGCCATAAACTTGCGGGCTAGCCAACTCTTCACTTTTAAGGATATGGTGGTGAATACCATACAATTTTGGGCAAATTGCAAGCCGTCAACGGTTTGAGATATCTTTACCAAGAGCCGTTTGCTCTGGATTAGCCAATCCTTTTTTTTATTAGGCGAGGCGGATGATAATCAGTAAGTTGAGTAAGTGCGAACACTTACTCCAAAAAAATTGGCCAAAATGAGGGAATTAGGTGGTAATACATATGATAAAATTCGTGAGAATTCCCCACACTTAGAAATGAATATTGCCCTCAATATTCAAAGTACAGCGGTTATGCGAAACAAAAAACGTAAAGGGAAATATTACGGCCATTATTATGAAAGATTTTTTTTTTTTTTTTTTTTTTTTTTTTAGAAACTTATATATATACACAACATGTGGGGCAACCCCCACACTAGGGTGGTAGAACAGAGAAAGAAGAGCGAAATATGGGTGAAAACCCATATGGTGTATGCTAATGTTTTTGATTACCGAGTCACTAGCTTGACTCGATCCCGCATTCATTGGTTCATGGGGAAAGTTTGTAGATCCGGACAACCACGGAGGAATGTCCTCTCCAAGTAATGCTTCACTCGATGACCATTCACTTTAAAGTTTGGACCATCGGGTTGAGATAACTCAATGGTTCCATATGGAAATACTTTAGTGATGGTAAATGGTCCGGACCGGTGGGATTTTAGTTTTCAGAAAATCTTCAATCTTGAGTTGAAAAGAAGGACTCGATCACCGGCGTTGAAAACGCGATTTTGATCTTTGAGTCATGAATCTTCTTTGTCTTTTCTTTGTAGATCAAAGAGTTCTCGTATGCTTGATCACGGAGTTCATTTAATTCATTCATTTGAACTTTCCGGTGATCACCACCGTCTGAATATCGAAGTTGGCATGTTTCAAGGCCCGGTATGCCTTGTGCTCAAGCTCAACCGGTAGATGACACGCCTTTCCGTACACAAGCTTGTATGGAGTACACCGATGGGTGTTTTATAAAATTGTACGGAAGGCCAGTCGTCATCTAGCTTATCCGACCAAGAGGCACGGTTTTCGCCAACCGTCCTCTCCGAATTCTTTAATCCCGGTTGGAAACTTCCACTTGCCCACTTGTTTGGGGTGGTGCGCAGAGAGGCGGTGAGTTACACCATGCTGCATGACTCTTTCAAGCGGTGATTGCAAATCGTACCACGATCACGATTATGGCTCGTGGGTTCCAAACCTAGCAAAGAGATTTCAAGAATTTCACAACAACTCGGGCATCATTGGTATGCAAAGCCTTAGCTTCACCCATTTTGACAAGTAGTCAACGGCCACGAGTATGTATTTGTTACCATGAGAAGAAGGAAATGGCCCCATAAAGTCAATGCCCGGATGTAAAAATCTCACATACTTGAATGGCGTTTTGCGGCATTTCATTTCTTTGTGAGATATTCGTGACGTTGACAAGCGTCGCGAGCTTTGACAAATTCGTGGGCATCCTTGTAAATTGTGGGCCAATAGAATCCGGAATCAAACACCTTTTGGCGGTGTAGTTTGGACTATGATGGCCCCGGTGGGTCGGCATGGCAAGCTTTGAGAATGTCAAGAGCTTCTTGTCCATAAACACACGGTCGGATGACTTGATCCGCACAGATTTTGAATAAGTAGGGTCGTCCCGAGTAATGTTTCACATCTTTAAAGAATTTGTTCTTGTTGGGACGACATCCCTTTCACTATGAAGTTACCCGCATGGTAATTTGCGAAGTCGACAAACCATGGGGTAGAAGAGTTCCACGAAAAGAAACCGCATTGAGTGTTTCGAGAGGAAATGTTTCATTTATTTCCTTTTCTCGAAAACATCTTGGTGAGGGTTTTCTAAACGGGATAGATGATCGTGACCGGGTTCTCGGCTCCTTTTTATCACGTATAATGATATCAAATTCACGGAGGAGGAGAACCCAGCGGAGCAATCTCGGCTTTGCATATCAAACCGTCTTGAAACGCATGACAAACGAATCGAGTGACATAAGTCGCGCCAAATCATATGAAGTAGATGAATCTTCTCGACCACGGTTGAATCTTGTCTCCGTCTCTTGCGCCTTTGGTTGGTCCATCCAACTTCCTCCAACAACATCCGGATGTCTCCGACAACCGACGGCGGTCGAGTGTGGCTTATGCTTCACGAACCTCTCCAAAGACAGAACCGTCGCATCAGCGCAGGTCGGCACCATCTTCTTCGGCTCCACGGGTAGTCTCCATCTAACGATCGGCAAGCGGACGGCGAAAACAAACTAACAAAATTCGATGCGAGCGGAGGAGGCCAATTCGGTGAAGGCAAAAGGATATCAAGTCAAATCTAAACGACCATCAAAGGAATCGAAAAAAATATCCGAGCAGGCGGAAACCTAATGTCTACCCAATCCTCACGGTCATAGCCTAAGCTCTAAGGGTCCTAAAACCTAGAGCTCGATACCATAAATTGTAACACCCGGGCCGACAAGGGTAAAGATATCTGTCTACGGTTTCATATCGAACTTTAACTAATGTACAATAGCGGAAGCCTTTACAAAACTTACAAAGATAGTATAAATAACTTAATATTCAAATAAATCTAAGATCTCTATGGTGAATCTTGCTCTCGTCTATACTCTCAAACCGGATCGGCTATCCCATAAGCTCATCTTGAATGCTAAATACACCGCAGAAAAGAAAAGTCGGCTGAGCTTACAAAGCCCAGTGAACAGATATAACGAAACAAAGCTAAACAAAACTAATATACGAATAACGAAAACAAAATGAAATAATGACGAAGGATCTTTTAGAATTCTGCGGAAGCACAAATATACAGAAATCCAAACAACCACATAACAGTTTAGACATCACATAACACATTAAAGACACAAAAACAAACACATCAGAACAACCAAACGCACAACAATATCGAATAACAGATTACGTATAAGCCAAACGGAAAGTCTCAAAACTAACGGAAACAGTCCTAGAAAATAAACATGGCATTCATACAAATCAAGTAATCAACATCTATAGCACTTAATTCAATAATATAGCAGCGGAAATAGCAGACAGGTCATGGCAGACATAATAGCTAAACCAGTTCTCATATCAAATCCTAACCTTAGCGAGTTTTAACATGGCGGTCACATATGCGACGGATAATTAACCTCCAAAACACTCGATTGTACACTAGCACATTCATCTCACGATCAACGCATTCACGTAACAATAACAAATCATAATATCAAATATCTGAATCGGGTTTTAACGTATTAATCCAATCCTAGCATGGCAACTAATAATCACTTAAACAAATACATCATAAGCACATTCACTAACATATCATATCGAAATATCTTTCTTCTTCAAAAGGTAACATCGGAAAATATATGGAGTAGCTAGCTCCAGTTTTTGTGAAGGCGCGTATTACACGACATCATTAACCGGATAACATATCGGATAACGGATCGGATCTAGGATGCATCCATCGCCCTTCCTACATATTCAAAAATATGCTTCACCATCGAGACGTGGAAGAACATCACTCTATCGCCTAGAGTCATATCGAGGTGCATCATCGATACGGACATGGAACCCCATGACTAGTTAAATATTTGGTTATTATCAACCAACTTAAGCCAAACAGTTTTCGGATATAGCACGGATCATAGTCAACACAAGGTCACAGAATCATATCAGATAGTTCATATCATAAGGTCCATATTCAGATAATCGGAAATCATAAGTTCATAAACAGACGTTCATAACCAGAGGTTCATAATCATAGGTTCAGAATCCAATATAGCAGGGTTCAACAATTGTATATATCAAAGTCTTCCTAACATAAGTTCACATCAGATATTGCATAGTTCACTAGAACATCAGTTCATATAAGCAACAGATCAAACATTCAGGAAAAGGGTTCATAGCAATGGCATTTGGGAATCCTAATAAGCATAATAGGAAAGCGAACGAAAAGAACATCATACGGAACCTTTACTAAAAAGGTCAGAATATCTGTACGATAACATAAGTGTCTTAAAGTAAGACAGAATATCCGTACCTTAAAGCAAATGAAAGGAAAGCAAACGAATGTAGAAGTACGAAGATGTAACGCCGCGTCTCCTCCAACGAATCTACACGGATTATGATTTATTTAATACTTATTAGTATAACGGATTAATCTCATTAATACTTTTAGAGTTGTCGATTATTCTCATTTTAATGACGGACGAATTCCAACATTTTAGAGTATTAATCATTACTTAGCCAAACTCATGGGTTGCAAATGACAAGCGGTAACAAGGGTTTAATATGATAATTATCTTATTTGAGGACTCATATGATCATCTTTCAAAGTATAGGGTTTACAATGTCAATAACGGATTTTAAGACTCTCTTTCAAAATAGTTTACCAAATCTTTTATAACGTACATGATTAACCAAAACTCACACGTAACATTGTTCGAATGCAAACCTTAATGAGACCATGCATATCCTAATTTAATTCATTATAGCTCACGCATGTTCACGACACACTTAGTACTAGCTCATTTACTCTTAATCCATAGTTATTAATGACTCCAAGACTTACCATCTTCACATGAAATAACGAATCTACACACTTAGCTTTTAACCCTAATCAACTTCCTATTTATGTTCTAGGGTTTCCAATATTCTTAATTATCATTTATTACGTATTCAATTAACATGTTACTCCTTTTAATGATTCCCACTTTGACCTAGAACGTATGAAAACTCAAACGGAAATTAACTTAACTCATGCATGTCCTTACTTAATTTATTTACACATGTTGACCCATAATTACTCAGAATTACATATTACACCCTTAACATCTTTAATTATCGACCTAACCTTATATTATCAGATTTTACACTTTTAGCCCAAAGGTTTTAGAATTTACAAAACATACCCTTTAAGTTAAATACAATTCGAATGGCCTCTAAATATCCAAAATTACACGTTTAACCCCATACTTATTTTTATCGTTTAGTACCATTATTTTCTTGTTCACAAAAATAACCTTTAAGTTTCATAATTTACAAAACCAACCCAAAACTTTTATGTAAAACCGAATAATGCATAATTCAAGTACAAGCCCTAAACCTAGGTTAAACCAATCATTAATTCATCATTACTACTGCATTTATTACCCTTATTTATAATAAGCAAACCCTAGTTTTATAAACCCTAATTGTCCCTTTTTATTTTCTTTCCTTATTTATATGCGATCGAACAATAAAACCCCAAACAAATCACACAAGCTTCGAATTCATGGACATGTATTTTATTCAGGTCGTATATCATATAAGAGTCCTTAGAAAATTAATATCATGGTCCCAAAAATTGTTATACGCTCATTCGTTATTTTATACGCTTTTAGGGTTTTAATTCCAAATAATTCCATACGACTTATTTAACATGCATGGCTAATTTTTACGTGTTCTATATGACTTGTAGGACTGAAAATAATATTAGGAACATACCCTTGATGAGCTTTGGTCGTTAGAACAAAAGAAACCAAAAAGCTCCTATCGCCGAAACCCTAATTGACCCAAAAACTAATCACGATCGAGACAGCACCTTAGAGCCTCGAACCAGATTTTTATCACCTTCTTTACCTTCAAACTCGTCCAAGAAAAATGGCTTTAAGCCCTGGAAATCAGATGTCGAATTATTTAGGGTTTTTAGGTCGGTTTGTGTTTAATCGCTAGTTAGGGTTAAAATATGAACCGTATAATGTGTTTATATAGGATTTATAATTTTTCTTGTGGGCTTTATACTGTATTGGACTTAAAATAAATGGACTCTTAATTTTATAAATTTATATTGGGCTTTTATTAATTAAATTCTTTTATAAATCTAAATAAATATATTCGACTTTATATAAAAACACAAAGCAATTTTATAAAATTATAAACTATAAAATTACCTTTACAAAGTCTTTAATATTTATTTGGATCATGTGTGATATTTCTTAATAATTTCACAATTTACATAGCTTATTTGGTACTCTTTAAATTAATTATTCATACTTTTTGATTATAGGGTATTTTGGTCTTTTGTGAATTTTAGAAATTCGGTATTATAATTCTTCCCTCTAAAAGAAAATTTAGTCCTCGAAATTGGACAAGACGGAACATAACGAAAAGCGAATCGGTTTGAACTTAGGAATATAACGAACGTTAATCTTATCTCGGAACAAATGAATTTCTTATCGATTATTTGAACTCATACTTATTCGTAAATCAAATAAATAGTCAAATACTTATAATAGATAATTATATACGTGTCGAATAATGGCGGAGAAACGGATGAGGCGCAGAAAATCAAGCGACAAATTCTAACTTATTCGGATATCTAATGATGAGGACATCATATGCATAGGCGGAATAAATCCTATGGGCCTCAATAGTCGTAGAAATATGTGGAGCGTATAAGCTTAAGGCGGTCATAGCAATCTATAGGTTCGTGCATGATCATAACAACCCGGTTCCAAGCGTACAAAACTTATACGTAACAAATATCGGCGAAATCTCACAAATAGGTGCGAATTTCAAGCGAACATGAGAAGCACCAAATAACGATACAAGTTAAAGTCTATACACCCATCAATCACGGGCATTTCCCGGGCGTCGTATACCTTCAATAAGTTGATTATGTGATCTCGGTATTATTACGTTGATCAGGCGTCATAATACTTGCATCACATAACAAGTTCTTATTGTCATTATATTCGGTCTCGGGTCATGACAAAACACATAACTAATATCGTAACAAAACATACCACATACGGATAATACACAGATAGCAAGTAACATACTATAACAAACCAGATCCACATGAGTATACCATCATGATGGTCATACCTCAAGCGGTAATTAAACAACATCATTAAGAAGAAACATAGCAGACGAAACTTATTAGGACTAACGGAAACTTAACGAATCTAGTAGAAGCAACAACAGACAGGAACTATACTTTCAAAATTTTGTTTTATTTCCATTAACCAAACAAAATTTGCAGAATCGTCTTAAGATGAACTTCCAAAACAAAACCTAATAATCCCAAATTCAAACGTCAAAATAAAAACAAAAGAACCTAACTCAAAATCAACTGTCAGAAAATTCTCATAAGGAGGACAACTAATCAGAAGCGAAATTCCTATTCTTGTGTCGGATTAAACCTACCAGTAGCCGTAGATTCTAAATCCGAGTCCACCTCGTATTCTTCCTCATGACTTATTACTGACGATCCAGGAAGAAAGGCTGAGATATACCAGAATGCTAAACGATAAAACTTCACGATTCACACGAGTTCGAACAAATCGGAGAAAAGCAATACGGATCGAAATCACTTATCGAATATCAAACCGTCTTGAAACGCATGACAAACGAATCGGTGACATAAGTCGCGCCCAAATCATATGAAGTAGATGAATCTTCTCGACCACGGTTGAATCTTGTCTCCATCTCTTGCGCCTTTGGTTGGTCCATCCAACTTCCTCCAACAACATCCGGATGTCTCCGAAAAGACGGCGGTCGAGTGTGGCTTCGCTTCACGAACCTCTCCGGCCAGAACCGTCGCGACAGCGCGGTCGGCACCATCTTCTTCGGCTCCACGGGTAGTCTCCATCTAACGATCGGCAAGCGGACGGCGAAACAAACTAACAAAATTCGATGCGAGCGGAGGAGGGCCAATTCGGTGAAGGCAAAAGGATATCGAAGTCAAATCTAAGCGACCATCAAAGGAATCGAAAAAAATATACGAGCAGGGCGGAAACCTAATGTCTACCCAATCCTCACGGTCATAGCCTAAGCTCTAAGGGTCCTAAAACCTAGAGCTCGATACCATAAATTGTAACACCCGACCCGACAAGGGTAAAGATATCTGTCTGGTTTCATATCGAACTTTAACTAATGTACAATAGCGGAAGCCTTTACAAAAACTTACAAAGATAGTATAAATAACTTAATATTCAAATAAATCTAAGATCTCTATGGTCAAATCTTGCTCTCGTCTATACTCTCAAACCCGGATCGGCTATCCCATAAGCTCATCTTGAATGCTAAATACACCGCAGAAAAGAAAAGTCTTGGTGAGCTTACAAAGCCAGGTGAGCAGATATAACGAAACAAAGCTAAACAAAACTAATATCTGAATAACGAAAACAAAATGAAATAATGACGAAGGATCTTTTAGAATTCTGCGAAGCACAAATATCTGAAATCCAAACAACCACATA
Organism: Chrysanthemum lavandulifolium; assembly: GCA_022545495.1. NCBI lineage: Eukaryota > Viridiplantae > Streptophyta > Magnoliopsida > Asterales > Asteraceae > Chrysanthemum > Chrysanthemum lavandulifolium. The sequence continues at coordinate 228,320,239 of CM040245.1, read as the reverse complement.
ACGGTTTAGACATCACATAACACATTAAAGACACAAAACAAACACATCGAAACAACCAAACGCACAACAATATCGAATAACAGTTACGTATAAGCCAAGCGGAAAGTCTCAAAACTAACGAAGCAGTCCTAGAAAATAAACATGGCATTCATACAAATCAAGTAATCAACATCTATAGCACTTAATTCAATAATATAGCGGTGAAATAGCGAGACGGTCATGGCGGACATAATAGCTAAACCGGTTCTCATATCAAATCCTAACCTTAGCGAGTTTTAACATGGCGGTCACATATGCGAGACAGATAATTAACCTCCAAAACACTCAATTGTACACTAGCACATTCATCTCACGAGATCAACGCATTCACGTAACAATAACAAATCATAATATCAAATATCTGAATCGGTTTTAACGTATTAATCCTATCCTAGCATGGCAACTAATAATCACTTAAACAAATACATCATAAGCACATTCACTAACATATCATATCGAAATATCTTTCTTCTTCAAAGGTAACATCGAAAATATATGGAGTAGCTAGCTCCCGATTTTGTGAAGACGCGTATTACGCGACATCATTCACGGATAACATATCGGATAACGGATCGGATCTAGGATGCATCCATACGCCCTTCCTACATATTCAAAAATATGCTTCACCATCCGAGACGTGGCGAACATCACTCTCGCCCTAGAGTCATATCGAGGGTGCATCATCGATACGGACATGGAACCCCATGACTAGTTAAATATTTGGTTATTATCAACCAACTTAAGCCAAACAGATTTCAGATATAGCACATATCATAGTCAACACAAGGTCACAGAATCATATCAGATAGTTCATATCATAAGGTCCATATTCAGATAATCGGAAATCATAAGTTCATAAACAGACGTTCATAACCAGAGGTTCATAATCATAGGTTCAGAATCCAATATAGCAGGGTTCAACAATTGTATATATCAAAGTCTTCCTAACATAAGTTCACATCAGATATTGCATAGTTCACTAGAACATCGGTTCATATAAGCAACGGATCAAACATTCAGAAAAGGGTTCATAGCAATGGCATTTGGGAATCTAATAAGCATAATAGGAAAGCGAGCGAAAAGAACATCATACTGAACCTTTACTAAAAGGTCGAGATATCATACGATAACATAAGTGTCTTAAAGTAAGACAGAATATCCGTACCTTAAAGCAAATGAAAGGAAAGCAAACGAATGTAGAAGTACGAAGATGTAACGCCGCGTCTCCTCCAACGAATCTACACGGATTATGATTTATTTAATACTTATTAGTATAACGGATTAATCTCATTAATACTTTTAGAGTTGTCAGATTATTCTCATTTTTAATGACGGACGGAATTCCAACATTTTAGAGTATTAATCATTACTTAGCCAAACTCATGGGTTGCAAATGACAAACGGTAACTTAAGGGTTTAATATGATAATTATCTTATTTGAGGACTCATATGATCATCTTTCAAAGTATAGGGTTTACAATGTCAATAACGGATTTTAAGACTCTCTTTCAAAATAGTTTACCAAATCTTTTATAACGTACATGATTAACCAAAACTCACACGTAACATTGTTCGAATGCAAACCTTAATGAGACCATGCATATCCTAATTTAATTCATTATAGCTCACGCATGTTCACGACACACTTAGTACTAGCTCATTTACTCTTAATCCATAGTTATTAATGACTCCAAGACTTACCATCTTCACATGAAATAACGAATCTACACACTTAGCTTTTAACCCTAATCAACTTCCAATTTATGTTCTAGGGTTTCCGATATTCTTAATTATCATTTATTACGTATTCAATTAACATGTTACTCCTTTTAATGATTCCCACTTTGACCTAGAACGTATGAAAACTCAAACGGAAATTAACTTAACTCATGCATGTCCTTACTTAATTTATTTACACATGTTGACCCATAATTACTCAGAATTACATATTACACCCTTAACATCTTTAATTATACGACCTAACCTTATATTATCAGATTTTACACTTTTAGCCCAAAGGTTTTAGAATTTACAAAACATACCCTTTAAGTTAAATACAATTCGAATGGCCCTCTAAATATCCAAAATTACGTTTAACCCCATACTTATTTTTATCGTTTAGTACCATTATTTCTTGTTCACAAAAATAACCTTTAAGTTTCATAATTTACAAAACCAACCCAAAACTTTTATGTAAAACCGAATAATGCATAATTCAAGTACAAGCCCTAAACCTAGGTTAAACCAATCATTAATTCATCATTACTACTGCATTTATTACCCTTAGTTATAATAAGCAAACCTAGTTTTATAAACCCTAATTGTCCTTTTATTTTCTTTCCTTATTTATATGCGATCGAACAATAAAACCCCAAACAAATCACACAAGCTTGAATTCATGGACATGTATTTTATTCAGGTCGTATATCATATAAGAGTCCTTAGAAAATTAATATCATGGTCCCAAAATTGTTATACGCTCATTCGTTATTTTATACGCTTTTAGGGTTTTAATTCCAAATAATTCCATCGACTTATTTAACATGCATGGCTAATTTTTACGTGTTCTATATGACTTGTAGGACTGAAAATAATATTAGGAACATACCCTTGATGAGCTTTGGTCGTTAGAACAAAAGAAACCAAAAAGCTCCTATCGCCGAAACCCTTATTGACCCAAAAACTAATCACGATCGAGACAGCACCTTAGAGCCTCGAACCAGATTTTTATCACCTTCTTTACCTTCAAAATCGTTCAAGAAAAATGGCTTTAAGCCCTGGAAATCAGATGTCGAATTATTTAGGGTTTTTAGGTCGGTTTGTGTTTAATCGCTAGTTAGGGTTAAAATATGAACCGTATAATGTGTTTATATAGGATTTATAATTTTTCTTGTGGGCTTTATACTGTATTGGACTTAAAATAAATGGACTCTTAATTTTATAAATTTATATTGGGCTTTTATTAATTAAATTCTTTTATAAATCTAAATAAATATATTCGGCTTTATATAAAAACACAAAACGAATTTTATAAAATTATAAACTATAAAAATTACCTTTTACAAAGTCTTTAATATTTATTTGGATCATGTGTGATATTTCTTAATAATTTCCTGAATTTACATAGCTTATTTGGTACTATTTAAATTAATCATTCATACTTTTTTGATTATAGGGGTATTTTGGTCTTTTTGTGAATTTTAGAAATTCAAGTATTACAGATGTTCTGGCAAAACCACAAGGATAATGCGTAGGACTCTCAATATATTCTTACTTTCCACATTGTGTGAAGCAATGATCTTCGTTAATTTAGTGTCTAATGAGATATTGTGGATGATCTCTTGGCTCTAGACTCAATTAGTGCACTTTTGGTTCTGTTCCGGAGACTAGGGAGAGGTCTCCTTCTTCAATATCAACAATCTCTAAGAGAAAGTCGATAGATAATGTCGGTTCCTCGTGAGAATGAAATAAGCCCTTTGAGAGGAACTTGAGTGGCTTGGGAAGTTGTAGTGCGGTCGTCCTTTGGGTCCATGACGTCTTGTCTTCAATACCGGTGTTACCTTAGTAACCACTTAGTAGCATATGTATTGAACCCGTTCTTGCCCTAAGGTTGAATTATTGGAGGGCTATTTCTTTTCACCCTTTTCTCATTTATTTCTTTTCATTCTTGACCCCTTCATCTTACCGAGACTTCATAACTAAAACCTTGTTGGGTTTATTCCAGTTCTAGCTCTATCTCAGTCGGCACTCTTCCCATATCTCACTTTTTCTCCTTTTGTCACTAACTAGTGGATTGTCCCTGGGTAGATCCCTCCGGTTCTGGGGGATCGTGGGAACAAATACCTAACCTCACCATCCTTATAACTCAATGCATAAAGTAAAATGGTCGGTCTTTTGGTATTGTTCTTTCCTTCATGAAACCAATCGAAAAATCATTTGGAAAAACAATCAAGGTACTTGTGATACGAGATCAAAGCATTTTGTACCTTAATAGTTTTGATCATTTTAGAAATGCTCCCCCTCAACATGTGCATATGATTTAAAATTGTTTGGCACATGGAGGCAAGAGTTCTTTGAAATAATTTCTTTGAAATAATTTCTTGATCACAATTTCTTTAGAAAAAGCCATTTGAATTTCTTTGGTAAAATTCTCCCCCTCAATATGTGCATAGGATATTTGATATCATTTTATCACATAGAGGCAAGAGTTCTATTGAAGCACAACCACGATCACAAAAGCCATTAAGAAAACCATTTGAAAACTCAATCAAGGTACTTTATAAATCACTTTAAAAGCTTTCGTACCTCGATAGTTTATTTGCTCCCCCTCAATATGTGCTTCAAGATTCGAAAGCGTTTAGCACATATGAGCGACGTGCACAATTAAATCAAAACGATTATCTTTTATCAAATTTCATAATTAAATCACAAATTCTCCCCGATCAAAATATCAAACCCTTTGAGATTTTGGATCCCAATGATTTAATTAGGTTTAGAAAACATGGGAGAAAATGTGGCCATGTTTAAATACTCATCTGGTTTTGGATAAATCCCCTCCTCAACATGTGCATTATGTATATTGAAATCGTTTGGCACATGGAGGCGGGAGTGCTTTGAAGGACTAAAACCAATTCCATTAAAAGCAGTTTGAGATTTAAAACACGATCTCTCACCCGATCAAAGATTTCAAACAATTTGAGATTAGTGATCCCAAAAGATTTAAATAATTTAGAAAATTTTGGGGAAAGGCGTGGCAAGATTTGATTTTGAAAATGATGATAAGGACCATTTAAGAGATTAAAGATTGTTAGTGTCAGGTATGATAGTTTTAAGAGACCTTTTAAGTAAAATAAAATAATTTCACAATCAAACAAGAACAGAAAAAATTTCATTTTGACAGATCTTTGAGTTTTAAAGAAAACCATACCATGACATAACATTAAATCTTTAGATCACCACATTTTAGCGTACAAACGGACTTCTGATGAAATATTGTTTGAAAATATTTTATTTTAAATCACTCTCCCCCTCAATCGATGACCGAAGTCGACAATTGAGTGACTTAGGTTTTGATAAAAAGAAGTCCGGTGATTTTCAAAATTTAGTTCAATTTATTTTCAAAACAATATTTTTCCATTTTCAAAAACAATATTATTCAAAGTTTTAGAAAAATGGTATCATTCACTACTTGTCCTGCACAAAGATACATTAGGTGGTTGAGAAGCTTCCGTTGTTGTTGTAGGGCTTGGAAGAAAACCGTCTGCCGATGCAGTGAGACTTCTTCTTACGTTGCATTTTGAATGCCAACTGAGGTCAATTAAGCTCCGTTTCTTCAATCACTTAGAAGAAAACCATCTGCGATGCGATTAGACCTCTTCGTTGCATTTATGCCAACTCTCCATTGAAGTCAATTAAGCTCCGTTTCTTCATTTGTCAACCCAAGATATCGTTACCCTTTCCTTGCGGCATCCAATCATGTTCATTTATGGGATCCGGATCGGGAACATTCTTATATACCAATATACTGCATATGTTAGTGAACACATACAAATATATGGTGGTCGACATCACCCAAACGATGTCGACTAATAAAAGTCTATGCAACATATCAATCGGATCATTTAAATGTATGGGAAAATGTGTTCATCAAACTCTAATTATCTAATCCTAGCAATCATATCCTTGGCACCTAGTCCTTCAACATAGGTTAACATCATTTTAATTAAGCATATTAGGATAATTAAGAAAGCTCGTTAGAAGATATAGATTTGAAAACATTTTCCCCTCGACCAATAACTCATTTTATAAAAGATTTTAAAAGTCTTTGAAGTCATTGATTGAGTTTCCAAATTAAATAAAAACTACGAAGCGATTGTTGTTAAAGCAACTCATTTTACCACCATTTATGAAATACAACAAATATTTTTAAGAAGAATTTTAGACGGAAAAACATTTGTGTAGGAGCAACGATCCTTGACATACTTTCCTCAATATATTTCTTAGGATAAGTGCACGAAATATTTGAAAAATTGGTTTAGCGCACACTTTCCTTCCTTGAAGAGCGGGTTGCTATACGAAATAATAGCAAGCCATTGTTTAACACGGGTCACGATCGAAGTAGCGCAAGCCATTATATGAAGCTCGGGTTCTGATGCGAAATAAGCGTAAGCCATATTTTGAGACATGTTCGAAAGAAATATTTACACCTCCTGCTCGAACTTCATCTAAAGTCCGTGCCATTATTGAATGACATTTCTAAGACCGTAGATGTTATCGATACGAAGACATGTCTTGAGAAAACATATTTTGGTATTTTTAAATTTTCGATTTTATGGGTTTTGTTGGTTTTATATTTTCTATTTTCTTTTCTTGGTTTTATATTTTTGTATTTGGTTTTTCTGAAAAATATATACAAAGATAGAGTAGATGATATAATTTAAGAATATGATGATAAGAGTACCGAGATAAGGATATCGAACAACACGTCGTAGAAGATAGAATTCGTCATCTCTTAAACTTCCACCACCAAAGCTTTTGAGACTCTTGAATGGATGTCAGAAATTGAGCCTGCAGAAAGTGAGACTTTGGTAGCTTCCCCTCATACCGTCAATCTTCGAATAAAGACCATTTTCCCAAGAAGAAGAATGAGAAGAGAAACAATCTCATTTAATGAAGCTCAGCACCCCGAAGAACATGAGAACACCGAGGTAACAAGTTAAGAAATTGATCGTCTTAGCGGTTATCAAATCCGGAATAACTGATGAAGACCGATCACATGAACCTGTTGTGCGTCCCCGATGTACACATTACTCTTTTAGATTGACCCGGTTGTCTTATGCGGGGAACAATACATCAACATCTTCATTTACCAAATGCATTCGATTATCTTCCATATAACCAATCGACCCATAATGTACACAAGTACCCAACGAGTAGTAGACAACAACATCACACTAATGGTTGAATCAACGATCTCTATCGGATATCAACTCTAGAATGATTGATTAAGCTTGATCATGTGAATATGTTGTCCGACCACGATGTACACATATATCTCCCGATCGTTGCGATCTCATCGAATCATCATTACATTGTATACATGAAGCACTAACCGGAAGCACTTTATCATAAATCATATAGAAGATGTCGATATACAATATCATCTCACGAACCAAATATTCTTCTCACATTTCTTCTAATCGAGCAATGAAGTAACACAAACCAAAAGTCTCGAGACCATTTCCTCCAATTAGTTGGAATAATACACTAAAGGCTACGAGTTAAACACCGAGTTTCTCTGGTTATGACCATTGTCTTTCGGGATAACTTCAATCGGTAGAAGTGTTAAGTTCATCATGTGTACTCGTTGTGCTTTTAGATATATGTCTCCATCCCCTTGTTGGTTGTGATACCTCAAATTCGATAAACATAATATACCCAAAACTTCGAAATCTTGTGAGAAGAACTCAAATAGCCCAAATGAATCTGTGAGAATCAATGCAGTGAAACTCTCTCGACTATCTTTATCAACCCATATGTAGACAATTTGAAGTGACCAGCGATGAAGAATACCGATATACCAAACTTGAAATGAAGTCGATTCCCATTTGTATCTTAAGCTTGCACTTAATAATGGAAGAGCGGTGTCGAAATTTATGCTTCAAGCAAATTCCTAAGTACTCACTACTCAAGCAAAGTATGAGACATTAACACCTCTTGTGATTATCCACACCGACATATCGTGTGACCTTGAGTAAAACAAAGTAACTCCTAATAGTGATAGTTAGCGGTCTTCAACCATCCACCTCATTGCTTTGGTAACTAGATAACCCAAGACTTCAACTCAAATTCTTAAGCCGAGCAAGTTATCAAATAAGAATACGCCTTTGTGAATTTCAACTTCAACCTCAAATAAGTGATAAAGAGTAACTTGAGTAATAAACTTGTGTCAAATGTCCAACACTTGAATAAACATACAATCGGATGAACATTGACCCAATGAATGAGCCGGACAAATGATTCCTCAACATCAATGCATTCTTCCTCAAGGTATACATGTAAAAGCGATCGGAAGATTTACTAAAAATGTCTTCTAGCGGATGAGAAGTCATTTTCCTTAAAGTTCATGTGGTTGATTTATAAGCGTGCACAATGAGAGGAACAATAATCCGTGAAGATTTGGCAAAGGAATACCAAAGAGCGGATCATTATTCATGAACAATAATCCGTGAAGATTTGGCAAAGGAATACCAAAGAGCGGATCATTATTCGATGGTGCAACTACAATATCATGATAGTCATTATCAACGCCTTGTGAAATAACGTAGATAAGGTTTCTTGAGGTTCGAGAAGTACTTCTTAGATGGTGAAATAGTTGAGTCGGTAGAAACCGGAGCATGAGCTTCAAAATGGATGATCAACATTCGTTAGAGGTTGGAAGTACTCATCAAACATATCTTTGAAAAACAATGAATCCCAATTATCCTTAGTAATTGAAGCATTAGGCGTGGGAGGTGTCATCAAAAATCAAGCAATGAATCATTGCTAAAGAATATGAACAAGTCTAATTGGGGATTAAATTTTGGCTTTTCAATCTCCCCAATTAGTGCTCTCCCGTAAAGCAGCGAAGATTTTCAAGGGTTCTTTTCGGCTGGATTAAGAAGAAGTCTTTAGATCATCAAATGCAATTAGTCTTTAGTCTTCTAATCATGTAGCGTAAAATGTAGATTAGGCGTAGACTCGACCTTCTTCAAGATTGTCCGAATAGGAAATAGCAGTTAACATCTTCTTGAGACCAAAGGCATTCCGTTAACTTGTAAATAGCAAATCCCTTAATTAAAATCCTCCCAATCAAACAAGAACGAGCGATGTTCATCAAAGAAATCGACCCGACAACTAGAAGCACTTTGTCATTTAATCATATCACCCGTGTGAAGATGTCAACCAACGGCTCTTAGAAGAAACTACATGTGAAGATGATCAGATAAGAAGAATCTCGGTTCTTACATGAGTTAGGAGCCGTTTGACCATATATTCTCAAATATCGATCAACCATGCAAAAAATTCACACTTCTTCTCCCCTCAAGAATTGCATATGGAATGCCATTCTTGATTAAACAAGTGATTATCATTCAAATGTATTCTATTCACTACTCTCCCATAAAGTTAGCACGGGATGTCGCCATCTTCATTATATTGAGCAAGTGGAATAAGAGTAATTATTAGTAGTCCGATTCACTTGATGGTAGGCGTATGGAAAAGGATGAAGCATGTTGATGAAGAATGTCGATGAGAATGGTCATAAACATGAAGATTTCTCTTCTTATGAAGATAAAGCGCCTTGAAGCGTACACCTTTCTTTTCTTTGAGGCAGGGCTGAAGTGTTATCTGCGAGACACCATAATGATGAAGTACGAGGCTGAGCGATGTGAGCAGGCGTCATAGCCGAAAGAATATCAAGATTGAGTTACTTGAACCCGTGAGTTATGAGATATCAATCCATTTGTAATCCATACTTTAAGCCATCCATGTAGTGAAGGATCGAAGTATCTACAAGCGAGGAAGGACTACTGCACTAACATTACAAGCTTGATTGCATATATATTGGTTAGTGACATTAGTATCCAAACCCTTTGGGGTTTCACGGTCAACCTTGATTTTGTCATCGAGCGACTTTCGGTGGAATCCACTAAGTCCGGCATCCTTAAACATTCTACCCGATGGTATCCACTTATGGCAAGGTCTAGGATTGTATGGCTTCTTGCATAGTGGAGGACTTATCCATGTTCCTAGTTTCTAAAGATTTAGCAGTTGGTATCCATCTAGGCGAAGTTTTTGGCTTGTTTTGCTTCACAACATGTTGAACCTTAGTCGCGTTAGTAGTCTTAGTGGATTGTACCTTAGCATGTGAATAAGGAAAATGTTTCTTATTCGGAAAAGACTCGAAATTTCTAGTTTTGTTTTCTACATGCTTAGCATTCTTATGCACATAACTACTATTAGATGCACGCCAATCCCTAGTCTTTTGAGTGTTCCTAGGTAGTGGTTTACAACTACTAGTAGTGCCTTGAAATCTCGTAGAATTCCTCACCCTAGGTCTTGCACCTAAAATTCCGTCTTTTCGAATCATGCCTTTTCCTAGATTTTTCTAGATAATAGTTCTTCCACAGTCATTCATATCATATGAATTACGGGTTTTAATGCTTGGTTTTGACACTTTTTTTGAACTAATCCTAGAGGTCTTTGGGAGTAAAAGTAGTGCATGTTGAGGTTTAGAGGAACTAGAAGCATGACTCTTAGGTAACACAGGTGAAGTGGTGGTTTAGACAAAACTTGTTTCTCATCAACTTGGGAAGCAAACCGTGTTTTGAAAATTTTGGTCTTTCGGATATAAGCAGATGGTCGCCTAACAACGAACCGGTTTCTAATGGGATGAGAAACTGGTTTCCCAAGGTTGATGGTTTTGTAAACTTAGTGTTCACACTTTTCCTACTGTTTTCCTAAGCTCATTCTTTAAGGCTACAATAGCGAAACTCTTATCACGAAGTTGAGCTTTGAGTTCATCAATTTTTCTATCAAAGAGTTTGTTTGTTCCATTGACTTAGTTCTAGCTTCTTTGTGAGTCACTTAGTTCTATGTGATGCTTTCTCAAAGACTCATTTTCCTTTAGTAATTTAGCCACATAAATTGTGATTCATTATTTCTTGTTATAATAGCATCAATGTCTTGTGTATTCATGACTAAATTACTTTTCTCATTCAAGGCGAAATATGTTTCTTGATTGTAAATGGTTGACTCTTTGTCTTGGTGAGCTTTCAAAGTGTTAATTTCAAAAGTTCACGAATTCGAGGAAGTTCGAGTTTTTACATGGTTTGTTAAGTTGAAAACTTTCTTCTTTACTCGTATCGCGATTTCAAGTGAAATGCAATGTTTTCAAGATTTGAGAATTTGTTTGAAAGTTCATCAAAAGCCTTCTTATCAACCATATCTTTTGTTTTGAGACACTTAATCTCGGACTCGGCCTCGATGTGAACATTTATGAAATTCATGTTCGACATCATGATCGGTTTGATTAAGTACTTTAGCGGATGCACTATGTTGAGCGATAAAGGGTACCTCATTACATGACACTGCTCAATTTACAGTGCGATATCGCATCCACATCATGTGTAACAAGAGTCACCGGACGGAATGTGTCAAGCTTATCAATCTACGAGCCTCTGTATTCGGTGCCAAGCGATCCATCATCTGGTGCTTTACCCGACTCATCATTATATGTTGACTCGACATTACGCATTCAAAGACACACGATTCTTCAATGGATACATTACCCAACTTATCACAACTATCTCTCAACCGCACGACACTCATTCGCGTTTTCATCTTTATGTGTAACTTCCTCAATGTACTTTTCCACATTATCCATGAGTTGTATGAATGTCTCGATGAACACGCTAATTTCCATTCCGGTGTGTCTCTTGAAAGACATTTCGGTCATGTCTTGATCATAATCGATATAAATTCCCCAGCGATGAATGGTGAAATTGGTTGTGGATCACTTGAAGTGCGACCTTTGGAACTAACCTTTTGAACCTTCTCTTTATCAAGTTGTTGTTCCAATTGTTCTAAGTTCAATAATCTTGTTCCGTTAATGTGGATAAGTCTTGACGGAAAAGGGCAATGCATGTTCGTTCCATTCAATCGGTGTGAGTAACATAAGGTGTGAGTGAAGTTGTTGATAAGATTCAATGCTACTTTCCTTTTGCATGGCATTACGTAGTCAGCGGTGCAATTCTTTTCATTGGACTCGAGCATGAAGAACTCAAATCATCATTGATTGAATCCATCATCTCGTATTCAATCGGTATAGCTAATATTCTCATGGTTGTCTGACATCATACGGTTTGAGTACTTCGAAATCACTTTGGTCGATGAGTAAGACATGATGTGGTAGAATGCAGGATTTTACAAGTTTATGATTTAAGCAGAAATAAAATCTTTCGCGGGATTTTACTAAAATCAAGACCCAACCGTTAAGCAATGACCAATGGAATGTGTTAAGATGATGATGGATCGATACAATGAAAGGCGATTGTGTGATAGGACTTTAGATTGTTCGTAGGAAAAGTTGAAATGTTGATTGGTTGAGATTTGGATTGGTTGATGCACGTTTTACGGAGAATTTTAGGTCTAAAACTTAAAACCTCAATAACTTCCTTTCGGAGGGATTTGGGCCTCGAAAAATTAGTTTCATGACTTTGTGGTGAAACCTCACAATATTCGACTGTTAGGTCGTTTTGACGGTATTTATTTGGCAGATTCTGGATCAAAGTTATGGCCGTTTGAAGTTTTGGCGTAAAAGTCAACTTTGGTCAAACCTCTTCTTCGTAAAATCAACCAAGTCGCTATAACCCTTGAACCAAGTCGCTAAGTCACCAAGTCGCTAAGTAGCAACTCGCTAAACCTCAGTCATTTGTGAATCAAGTCGCTAAGAACCAAGTCGCTAAGACCCAGTCATTTGGACACAAGTCGCTAAAGCACCAAGTCGCTACTACAGGTCAAGTCGCTAAAGAGCAACTCGCTAAGGTCCAAGTCGCTAGTAACAAGTCGCTAACAATTTGAACTACAACTCGCTAACACTTTACGAGCAAGTCGCTAACCTCACTAAGTCGCTAGCCGTAGTGGAGAATCCACTAACTTGTACTATTTGTCGACTTGTCTCAATAGACAAGTCGCTAAGCACCAAGTCGCTACCAAAACACACTACAACTCGCTACCGTTTTACAAACCAAGTCGCTACCAAGAAAAGAAGTCCGTAGCTCAAGTCGCTAGCTAGAAAATACTTTAAAACACACTTTTCAATCCAAAACAACCCAACCACGATGATTCAAGCCTTCCAAATCAAAACCTAAACACTTGTGATGATCCTAAACACAAAAGTACAATCAAAATCAAACTTTAACACTAGAAATCCACCAAATGATGCAAAACCACTAAACTTTCTCAAACTCAAAACCACCTAAAACCACTAGAAATCCAAAGATATGTGAGATGATCTAACCATGGCTCTTGATACCAATTGTAAGATATTGGTTTCACAAACACATCACATAACAATATATGGTTGAATTATGTAAAGTTTAGAGAGAAAGTGGGATCCTTCCTAGGCGAGAAGGTGAAAGAAAACTTAGAAGGTTAGATTAAGATGAATGAAAGGTCCAACCCTACCTTAGGAGGTAGAGGTATATATAATTACAAACTAAACGTCCTCCTTGGATTGTGGATCGAGCATCAGATGGGTAAAGACCCGTCCTTCCTCCACGGTGTTGCTCTAAACTAAATAACTAACTAATAAAACAAGAAAATAACGATATGTCTGAGCTAACTTATGCTAGATTATATTTGGGGTGACGAATCTTCACTATGGAATTTCTAATTCCTAACAATCTCCCAAAGGAGGTCACCCCATATTTTACATTTGAATCCTAGCATTCTATTTAATATTCGGTCTTGAGCTCGTGAGACATTAATTCTTCAACATCGACATCTTTGTGCTTTTGCGGTGATTCTTTAAAGTCCAATAACTTTATACTTTAAGTGGAGGCCTTTATCTTGATCCACATCTTTGATGATCTTGAGCTTTAATTGAGATCATCGACCACGATAAATCTCGGATCACCCTTTATTGTGTTGCCATCATGTGAAGTTGTGACTTTTGGACCGACATGCTCACACATTTGGATCATGACATCTTTCCATCGAGTAGCGGAAGCCTTCTTGGTTCATGATATTTGCGGACGTAGCGAGTATAGTATAAAATATCGAGAACCGAGTTATGTAGATATGCACCGATCATGATTTCTTCAATTAAGTGTGGTTCTTTGTGAACATGCGGCATTGGATTGACTCCTCAATTACGATCGGTTGCAATCGTCGGGGTGTACCGCATCTGACGATTAGCAATAAAGCGCATGAAAGTGTCTTTGATCACTTTTGTTGAATTGAGGTACACGGCCCACGGTTCCCGTTGATCGATTACAAATCTTTGTGATCGGTGGGATTCTAAGAATCTCCTTGACGGGGTTTCGCAATTGTTCTAGATGTTCTCAAACCGGAGCGTCTCAAAGAAGACAACACGGAGTGAGTGAACCGACAAATTGAGATTCAGATTGATGAAAATGATTTGAAAAACAATCGCGTGTTGCTTGAAGAAAGAGTTTTGAAATCGACGAAGGTTTTATGAGAAAGATCAATTTTCAAACAAAATACTTTTTGTATTAGAGAATGAGTACACATTCGACGTGCTAGCGAAAAGAAGAGATTCGCGCATCGAGCGGTTTTCTAAAGTATTTTCAATCGGAGATACTTTTGAATTTGAAAACATAAGTACACATTCGACGTGCTAGAGAAAAGAAGGTTTGCACATCGAGCGGTTTTCCAAAAGTATTCGTCAATTCCATTCTGGACCAAGGTTGATTCACGAGTGAATCGCCCCATCGTTCTATCCGGTTGTCACAAGTTTGATCTATTGAAAAGATCTCACATGTCACCCACCAAGAGCTTGTTAGATGTTGTCTCTAGAAGGATTTCCATCTTTATCGTGAATACTTTTACATACCACTCGGATGTTACGGCAAAACCACAAGGATAATCGTGGGACTCTCAATATATTCTTACTTTCCACATTGTGTGAAGCAGACAAGTCTTCATTAATTTAGTGTCCTAATGAGATATTGTGGATGATCTCTTGGCTCTAGACTCAATTAGTGCACTTTTGGTTCTGTTAGGAGACTAGGGAGGGTCTCCTTCTTCAATATCAACAATCTCTAAGAGAAAGTCTATAGATAATGTCGGTTCCCGTGAGAATGAAATAAGCCCTTTTGAGAGGAACTTGAGTGGCTTGGGAAGTTGTGGTCACGGTCACACCTTTGGGTCCATGGCGTCTTGTCTTCAATACCGTGTTACCTTAGTAACCACTTAGTAGCATATGTATTGAACCGGTTATTGCCCTAAGGTTGAATTATTGGAGGCTATTTCTTTTCACCCTTTTCTCATTTATTTCTTTTTCATTCTTCAACCCCTTCAGTGCTTACCGAGACTTCATAACTAAAACCTTGTTGGGTTTATTCCAGTTCTAGCTCTATCTCAGTCGACACTCTTCCCATATCTCACTTTTTCTCCGTTTTTCACTAACTAGTGGATTGTCCCTGGGTAGATCCCTCCGGTTCTGGGGGATCGTGGGAACAAATACCTAACCTCACCATCCTTATAACTCCATGCATAAAGTAAAATGGTCGGTCTTTTGGTATTGTTCTTTCCTTCATGAAACCAATCGAAAAATCATTTGGAAAAACAATCAAGGTACTTGTGATACGAGATCAAAGCATTTTGTACCTTAATAGTTTTGATCATTTTAGAAATGCTCCCCCTCAACATGTGCATATGATTTAAAATTTTTTGGCACATGGAGGCAAGAGTTCTTTGAAATAATTTCTTGATCACAATTTCTTTAGAAAAAGCCATTTGAATTTCTTTGGTAAAATTCTCCCCCTCAATATGTGCATAGGATATTTTATATCATTTTATCATGATAACTTATCGTACCACGCCCGAGGATCCTGTTTGAGTCCATAAAGAGCTTTGTTCAGTTTATAAACATGGTTCGGGAACTGTGGATCAACGAATCCTTCTGGCTGGCTGACATAGACTGTTTCTTTCAGTTGACCATTCAGAAAAGCCGTTTTGACGTCCATCTGAAAGACCGTTATATTCATATGAGCCGCGAACGAGAAATATCGAGCGACCTCAAGGCGAGCAGCCGGAGCAAATGATTCTTCAAAGTCAATACCTCTTCACATCGATAACCCTTAGCCACCACACGTGACTTGTTTCTGATTACGTTTCTGTTAATACAAATAAGCCGTGAAAACGTTTATTTATATTTTACGATCTTCTAATATTTTGTCGATAACAAATATAAAATCATTTTAACGAAACAAATAGAGTACGTAAATAGTTTGAGTTAATAGTTTTCTAACACACTTACGCTTTCACATAAAACACTAAAACAAGTATAAGTGATTTTATGATTTAGATACATATGTACAACAACTAGTGTTTACATATTGGGTTAAACATATACTTAAACTAAGTATACTAAAATGGGTAAAAACTAAGTGTATGCTAAAATGGGTAAATACAAGTATATACTAAATGGGTAAATACTTGCAAATGGTTTTGATCCATAACTCATGGTTTTATATATACCACTTAACCAAGTTCATTGTATCTAGAAAGAAAACCATGGATCAACCCATAACCCATGACCCATGACCCATAAACCAAAAATACCCATGGGCAAAGGGGAGCGGACCACGGATCCCTAGCGTTGTGCTAGCCGGATCCCTTGTGGTAGGGATCTGTGGGATCCGGGAAACAGAAGAGAATTTCCTCTATAAATAGAGAGCCATTTCTTCCTCTCTAGGAGAGCTTTTATACACATACTTCCCCAAAGTATTCTAACCCTCTAACCTCAGATCTAAGTGATCTATGTAGTTTGTCTTTTGTTTTTGTGTGATCTACTAGGTTCCTCTTAAAGGAGAGATCACTACTTCTTGAAGATGTGCAAGCTCAAGTCCATGAGTTGCCATGCTTCGTCATCATCAAGACTACTAAGGTTCTCTTGTTGATAGTTCTTCCTTTCTCCATAAATGTTGGGTTGAAGGCATTAGTGAAGAATGCCGAAAGTGTCAAGATGAAAGCATTAGTGAAAGGTGCTCATCATCCGTGTCAAAGCATTAGTGAAGGATGATAAAGGTGTCAAGACGAATGCATTAGTGAAGGGTGCCAAGCGTTGTGTCAAAGGCATTAGTGAAGGGTGCCAAGCATTGTGTCAAAGGCATTAGTGAAGGATGCCAAAGAATCAAATCAAGTAGCATTTGGGAAGAATGTCTAGGTCGTATAATCGATGAGGTGCATCGTTATACATATATGTATTTGTTTATCTACAAGGATGGTGATATCCTTGATGGTGTTGTAACAAGGAGTAGATCTCCTTGAGATTAGGTGTTAATGTCGTGAAGGGTAGTAGTTCCTCCATAGTAATGGAACTAGGTGCTTAGCCTAGTACCTAATAAAGGGTAGGCGGCGTTGTGAAGGATTAGTTCTCCTAAGGTGTGAAAGAACTCGGTGGTTAGCCTAGCACCGTATAAAGGGTAGGCGACGTTGTGTTAGGTGTGGTTCACCTGGTGTGAAAGAACTCGGTATTTAGCTTTGTCTGGGAAAAGGTTAAGCGGCGTTGTGAAGGCTTCTCCGCCACAAGGAGTTGGTGTAGTGCTTACGAACTCTCGAGTAGGTGACTCGGGAGTGGAGTAGGGCAAGAAAGGTGTCCTTGTAGCCGAACCACTATAAATAACTTGTGTCGTGGTGATGTGTTTCTTACTCTTTATATTTCATTACACGTTTATATATCTATCTATCAACGTCCAACATAAACAATCAAATAGATTGACATAAGTCGATCTAAATATTTAAAAGGAAGTTTTTAAATTGGTAAAACTATTCAACCCCCCCTTCTAGTTTTCCACAATTGGCATCAGAGCTTCGTTACCAAGTTCTTTAAAGTATGTTGTACTTTAAAGACTTGATACGATCCGTGTATGTTTGAAAACTACAAAGAAGGACTTTTTTTGGTCATATTTTCTTTTAAATCATTTTGTTGGACATTGATAGATGATTCTAATCACTTTTGCTCTTAAGAAATTTTCATGCTAGAATCTCTTCAAAATCTTCATTCAAAGAATAATGAAGTCAACATTCAAGGAAGGATCTAAAAGGTAATCACAACTTACGTACACCAAGTACAAAGGATTACTTTAAAAGCTCATGAAGTATTTTTGGTATTATACCAAATCAAGAAGCATAGAGGTATGTTTTACTCTTCATTAGATAGGTTACATGAGTTCCATTTATTGTCATAAGTTCTCTTTGCTTAAACTAATCACTAACATCATTAGAAGTCTCTTTCGTCACCTTTTCGTCTTTTCCAACATAGGGTATGATATTATTTTTTCTCGTCAAACTAACGCCGTCATCACATATGAACCATCGATATGTAATTCATCAAAAATCGTCATTCAAAAACAATCCTCATCTAATACCTCCATTTTTTTTGGGGCAAGCTAATTTATAAGCCTAGTACAAAAAAAAATAATACCAAACAACTCCTTTTACATCCCGATGGCGGATCCTCTAGTTGTACTAGCGGATCCCAAATACAAAGGATCCGGGGCCGTGGAGCAGAACTCGCTATACGCTTTCAAAATTCACCACCGATCCTTTTCCTCTATTCACATAACACTAAAGCGACTAAGCTCTTGAATCCACCTCATTGGCTTCCATACTCTCAAGTATTCCTTCCTAGAACATCATTGTAGTAATTACATCAACTTGTTCTAATCCTCATCATCCTCATCCTAGGGTTTATGGTTTCTTAATTTTTAATCAATTAATTTAATTAGGGCTTTTAAATTAATCATGAAAAGGGCTTTAACAAAATCACATTGTGTTCACAACATTGTTAATACAAATCAAAACCATAAACCCATCCCACTAATTTTACCTAATTGGAAAATTTGTATTTTTAGGACCAACCATGCCCAAAGCTACTCAACAAGATCATCATGACACCGTCCACTACCTTACTCATTACTATCGTAAATAGGGGTTGACCAAAACCGACCGTAAAATTTTCAAAAGCCTTGTAAAATGACTTATCCACGAAGGTCGTGTAGTCAAGGAATGTTTCCTTGAAGATACCGACATTCGTCAAGTTTTCTCGACAATCAACCTTGATTGTCTCCTTGACATAGATGAACAAATTTGTCCGGTTTTCATTTTTGAATTTTACAAAAGCTTTAGGATCATTCGAAACGTCAATGATAGCATTTCAATCGCTTTCATCATCAATAAACAAAACTTCACTCTCCCTCTCAACACCTTTGCTCAAATTCTTCGCATTCCTTGTGAAGGAATTTGTATGTACTCTCAAGATTGGGCAATTAACGCTCAAAACCTTGCACTTGATCCTAAGCCTCTCTATAACACTCCTATTGATGAACCCGAAACCATCCGAGACACTATCTTCAAAATTAGAATCAACCAATCCCGTTTCGACCGAAACAAGAAGCTCATTCACCGTAATCCCTTTCAAATGGAACTTTTCGAAATGCACCCCATGTTTAGAAAATGGGAAGAAATCCTTAGGGAAAACGTCATTAGCCTAGTTGGAAACAAAGATCATCCAAACGCATGTCTTGTGCAAATGATCTATTGTCTTATCCATCAAAGGCCATTTAATCTTGCCTATTACATGGTAAGGAGAATGGTTTGGGGTATTCAAAGCTTCAACATGGTACTTCCGTATGGTATGCTTCTAACACGACTTTGTAAGTATGTTGGTACATTGCAACCATCTCCTATCAACGATGATCATTATCTTTCCGATCACGTCATGGTACCTCTTACCAAACGACCTTCTAAACGGTTCATGGTCAATGGAGAGCAACCGGAAGCTCTCTCGGACTCCTCGGCCGGTGAAGAAGAAGAAGATATCGACCCCGTAGCCAACATCAAATTGGAAATCCTTGAATATCACAAACAACTTCCGACCATTCCAAACGAAACCGCGGAATTTAAGCAATTGAGGGGCATGATTCAAAACCTCGCATACAACCTCACTAAGCCATCAAAAAGGAAAAGAAAGGATTGACGAAAGAGACAATAGGATTGTACTTGCTTTCTTTATCTTATGTTTGGATGATTACATTTTAGCATTCTCGGTTTATGATTATTTGGATATTGTCTTTAACTAATGTTTTGTGATAATCATGCTTGTTTCTACTGTCTATCTGTGGATTTACTAGTGTGCATAAACTGCGCATCATTTACGTGTAGGTTACGTCTTGTTTCGATCTGCGGATGCGAATCCCTAGGATTAGCCTAGCGGATCCTTCTTTTGAGGGTGCCGTGTGATCCGTGACATCGGATCGACAATCTGACATTCAGTACATCATAACTGCTTTCTAAATAACATCACATTAGCTTAGCATATGTTTTTAGAACCCAACTAAGTCCACTTCAAGGATGAGAAAGGCTTAGACTCACTAAAGGCCTACTTAAGATCTTAGTATGATTTTATCAACACATCTAAACTCACCATATTTCCGCTTCAACTACTCACAAACTATTTCTCACCTCTCAAAACACTTAAAGAAGACAAGCTAAACAATTTTAGGAAATTGCTTCTAGTCATTTATATCTCAAGGTAAGACAAAAATTAGTCTTTCAATTCTTGAAATTTTTAATTTTTCTTAATATCACCTCAAGCTTAAATCTGATCACTAGGATCATTTATTATGACTTGACACCTTCATAACTCTTAGTGTTATCCTTGGACATCCATTGGTAGTCATCTTGTCCCATCCTCCTTCCATAAGAAGCAATCATTTGCTATAATACTTATTACCTCTAATCATTCAAGTACCCTTTCATCCTAAACACTTAGGAGAACTGAAACATTTAAAATGAGATAGGCTTTAGCTCCAAGAAACCTCATTTCAAACCTGTCATAACTGCTGAGAGCCAGATCCCTTCAAGGAAGGAACCGTGGGATTCGGGTGACAATTTATGTCAAACATTGCTAAAACAATCATTTCAACTCATCTTCCTAACTCAAACACTCCATCTCATCTTAAATGAGTTCCTAGATCAGTGAAACACTGAATCTCAACCTTGTGCATGTTAATCATCACATTTCCAAGAATATTAGTGGATTAAGTCTTAAATGCAATTGCAAAGTTCTTCCCTTTATAACCCACATTGCCAAGAACACTTTAGTCATCAAACACAAACATAATTATCAGCAATTGCAACCATCCTCCTTAGTCATCTCATCATGAGAAAAGCTCCTAGTGCTTACTCATCCACTCAAGAACCACCTAAGAAACTTGCTAGAATCATACACGAAGTTTCCTCAACCGAATCATCTCCGGTTAAGTCCACCTATGCTAGGATTTCTCCTACACCAAGGAAACCAATCAAACTAATCCCTAAGAAGAGTGTTCTCACTAAGATTTCATCACCAAATTCTACTATACCAAACATACCCTCCACAACTCAACCTATTTCATTAGTATCTAGAGCCACCTCCCAATCATCTCCACACTCTCACAATATAGAAGATTTACCTTCTTGGCCATCTCATCTTTCACCATTACCAACTAATTCACTTGAAAAGATTGAGCAACAAAATCAAAGTGTTGAATCAACACTTGATCCAAAAGCAAACTCTATTATTCCTCCCAATAGTCCATTTTGGATTATGAGAAGACATCAAAGGCAACCACCCGACCAAATGGAAGTTGATGCCTCTTTACCTCTACCCTCAAACATTGTAGAGCCACCACTTAATGAGTCTCCACCAAATCATCCTTCATTTGAAGATCCTCAACCCACTCCACTTGAACTTTCACTTCAAGAAACCCAAAACCATGACAAGGATTGCTATCATTGTAAACATGTTGAAAGGTTGATACATGAACTACGTGAAGAGCAACGTTTCATGTTTTATCACCTCCTCGAACGTTTCGAAGAGGTTAACAAGCCTAAACTACAATGAGCATCATATTCTAAAGCTCAAACTTAGAACATTTAGGAAACCTTTCTCATCCTTGATCATCATTTAGTTTTAGTTGAACCTCATATTTGGGTAACTCTTTAGCATTAGTAGCACTTGTTTGGCTAGTTCATTCTCTTAGTTTTTAGAGATTTGGTTGTGTATCTCTTGTTTTATTGAATGAATACTTATATGCTATGATTATTTTGTGTGTTGTGCTTGTTTTATTGTACATATATCTCATTTCCTCACATTGCATTCCTTGACATTTCTTCACTGCTGAAGAAACTGCAACAGATAGCCGGATTCCTCCCAAATACCTAGACGGATCCCTCCTGGAAGGGAACCGTGGGATCCGTGGTACAGAAGCAGAAACTTTTACTAACTTGAGTCTTATTTGCAGGAAATTATGCACTATACTCTTGTTTTCTAACCTTTGTTTTGTAGTTATTCAAAATACACATAAAGATATTGACACCATAAAGCTAAGGGGAGCTTTGTGTCAAACAACATTGCAAAATCATTTGTAACTTAATCCATTTTTGGATTACACTTCATGACACCCCATTGCAACATTGCAATATTCAAGGGGGAGCACGCTCTCGTCACTTAGACGAACAATTTGCAAACTTAATTGCAAACTCAATTAGCTCATTTTATGTTATGTCCTTGACGCCCTTTCAAAGGGATGGACTCATCAAGGGGGAGTTAAGACGAGTACCATTCCCGTCACTTGCTCTCTTTACATTGTAACATTTTTTTAAAAATTGTGTTAGTTTCTTTTAACACTTTTTGTTTCGACAAAAAGGGGGAGAAGAAAGTAAAAACTACAAATTCAAACTTTTACAATTTTAGATTTTTCCTTAAAATAATTTTATGTTTTGTCATCAAC
Organism: Chrysanthemum lavandulifolium; assembly: GCA_022545495.1. Classification (NCBI taxonomy): domain Eukaryota; kingdom Viridiplantae; phylum Streptophyta; class Magnoliopsida; order Asterales; family Asteraceae; genus Chrysanthemum; species Chrysanthemum lavandulifolium. Next base: position 228,297,635 of record CM040245.1, on the reverse strand, counting down.
AAAAGGGAGATTGTTAATACAAATAAGCGGTGAAAACGTTTATTTATATTTTACGATCTTCTAATATTTTGTCGATAACAAATATAAAATCATTTAACGAAACAAATAAGTCGTAAATAGTTTGAGTTAATAGTTTTCTAACACACTTACGCTTTCACATAAAACACTAAAACAAGTATAAGTGATTTTATGATTTAGATACATATGTACAACAACTAGTGTTTACATATTGGGTTAAACATATACTTAAACTAAGTATACTAAAATGGGTAAAAACTAAGTGTATGCTAAAATGGGTAAATACTAAATGGGTAAATACTTGCAAATGGTTTTGATCCATAACCCATGGTTTTATATATACCACTTAACCAAGTTCATTGTATCTAGAAAGAAAACCATGGATCAACCCATAACCCATGACCCATGACCCATAAACCAAAAATACCCATGGGCAAAAGGGAGAGGACCACGGATCCCTAGCGTTGTGCTAGCCGGATCCCTTGTGGTAGGGATCCGTGGGATCCGAAAAACAGAAGAGAATTTCCTCTATAAATAGAGAGCCATTTCTTCCTCTCTAGGAGAGCTTTTATACACATACTTCCCCAAAGTATTCTAACCCTCTAACCTCAGATCTAAGTGATCTATGTAGTTTGTCTTTTGTTTTTGTGTGATCTACTAGGTTCCTCTTAAAGGAGAGATCACTACTTATTGAAGACGTGCAAGCTCAAGTCCATGAGTTGCCATGCTTCGTCATCATCAAGACTACTAAGATTCTCTTGTTGATAGTTCTTCCTTTCTCCATAAGTGTTGGGTTGAAGGCATTAGTAAAGAATGCCGAAAGTGTCAAGATGAAAGCATTAGTGAAAGGTGCTCATCATCCGTGTCAAAGCATTAGTGAAGGATGATAAAGGTGTCAAGACGAAGGCATTAGTGAAGGGTGCCAAGCGTTGTGTCAAAGGCATTAGTGAAGGGTGCCAAGCATTGTGTCAAAGGCATTAGTGAAGGATGCCAAAGAATCAAATCAAGTAGCATTTGGGAAGAATGTCTAGGTCGTATAATCGATGAGGTGCATCGTTATACATATATGTATTTGTTTATCTACAAGGATGGTGATATCCTTGATGGTGTTGTAACAAGGAGTAGATCTCCTTGAGATTAGGTGTTGTGTCGTGAAGGGTAGTAGTTCCTCCATAGTAATGGAACTAGGTGCTTAGCCTAGAACCTAATAAAGGGTAGGCGACGTTGTGAAGGATTAGTTCTCCGAAAGTGTGAAAGAACTCGGTGGTTAGCCTAGCACCGTATAAAGGGTAGGCGACGTTGTGTTAGGTGTGGTTCGCCTTGGTGTGAAAGAACTCGGTATTTAGCTTTGTACCGGAAAAAGGTTAAGCGACGTTGTGAAGGCTTCTCCGTCACAAGGAGTTGGTGTAGTGCTTACGAACTCTCGAGTAGGTGACTCGGGGAGTGGAGTAGGGCAAGAAAGGTGTCCTTGTAGCCGAACCACTATAAATAACTTGTGTCGTGGTGATGTGTTTCTTACTCTTTATATTTCATTACACGTTTATATATCTATCTATCAACGTCCAACATAAACAATCAAATAGATTGACATAAGTCGATCTAAATATTTAAAGGAAGTTTTAAATTGGTAAAACTATTCAACCCCCTTCTAGTTTTCCACGGTTTCCTTGACATCAATTTGTTTTCCAAATCCATTTTAGACCAATGACATAGACCCGTGTTGGTCTTTCAACCGATTCCCATACTTCAAGGCGTTTGAATTGGTTGAGTTCTTCTTGCATGGATTCAATCCAAGTGTCCTTTGTCATTGCGTCTTTAATGTTTTAGGCTCAGTTAGCGGGACGGTGAGTGCATAAATGCAATGTTCACCATCGTGTGAAGGCGTTGTCTTGTAATGGTGGTTGATTCGGGTTACCAATAATATTTTCGGAGGATGGTCTTTTGTCCATCGATGTGTAGAGGTTGATGTTGGTATACATTATGCGGTTCGAGGATTCAAATGGTTTGTTGATGATTCCGCGACATCGGTCAGCGAGTTTCATTGGCAAATGGGTTAAAGAACGCATTTGGATCAAAATCTGCGGGTTGGGGTACTTCATTAAGAACATCATCGGTGGTTCATCATTGTTGGAAGCGGTTTGTTCAAGCTGTTGTGGTGGAGTCAATGGTGGTGCTTCTTCAACCGTAGTTGTTGTAGTAGGTGTATCGGTATAAGAGTAGTATCGGTTTGAGCAGCGGAAACATCGGATACACAGAGCACGTTCATCAATATCGTCGTTGAGCAGAGGAGCAAATAGTCTTTCCATTTGTTGACGAGTAAGTGAGGGCTTTGTTCGGTGATGATGGGGTTTGAGGAAGTTTAAGTGGGCTGTGACCGGGTTCCAAACTGTTATACTCGAAGCCATCTCGTAAGTTCATCAAAATGAGCATGAATCGTTTCCATAACTTGCTTTGTCGACGATTCGGATCCGGTAACCTTTAGAATTCTCACAATATCAATAAAAACTCAATGTCGACTTTGGCTTTGAGCTTTCCAAAGTCATCACGATCATTATTCGGATAGCAAAGGGATCCAAATACATGAAAGTGTTTAAGATTCGGTTTCGATTGTGGAGAAGCTCAAATGGTGTTTTGTTGTGGCGTTTTGTAATCATTGGCGGTTACGAGTGTAGCATGCGGTTGAGGCGACTTGACCCATAAGTAATCTGGAAGTTTAGCATTGATTAACATCGTTCTTGCGGCTTCCACTAACGTCTGGTTTCGTCTTTCAACAACTCCGTTTTGTTACGGTGTGCGGGCAATGGATGTTTGATGCTCAATTCCACTTTCTCATAATATTCCGAAGAGTTTGATTTACAAATTCGGTTCCTTTATGCGTATGAATTTGTCGACGGTGTCTGGGGTCGAATTTGAATTTTCGTGAGAAGGTGATGATCATCTGTGGAGCTTGATCTTTACTTGAAGAAAATAAACCCAAGTCCATCTTGAGTAGTCATCAACAATTACCAAGATGTAGCGTTTGCCATTTATCGTCTGCTTGCGCGCCGGGCCACACAATCCATGTAAAGAAGATGAAGCACATCTTGAGTCTTTGTGTTCCACCTTTGAAGGAAAATGGGCACGAGTGCTTTTCCCTTGTTCACAAGCTGAACATAGGTGATCCTTAGAATACCGGAATCTCGGGAGACCTTCAACAAGTTTGTGTCGAGCAAGGTTGGTTATGGTTTGAAAGTTTAGATGGGATGAGCGGCGGTGCCATAGCCAAGATTTTGTAGATGTAGCATTTGAGAGTGAGCGGATGGGAGATGAAGCGATCATGTCTTGCATGGAGATAGTGTAGAGGCCGGATGGCGTTGGCGGACATAAGATCATTTCCTTGTAGATCACGAATGAAACAAGTTTTCTCCACGAAAGCTACTTCCAAATCACCATCACAAAATTGACCAACGAAAAGAGATTGTGACCGAGGCCTTCCACATAATAAACCACCTAATTTCGATATTTCCATTGATATAATCTCAGTAGCCCATGATAGTCTGCGAAGTGATCATTCCGAATCGGCGGTGCCAATGAACTTTGCAATAAAGTTTGATAACGATTTAAGATTGCACGTCGTATGTCGGGAACATCCGCTATCAATAATCGAAGGATGATCTGTATCACACCATTACACACGGCGACACGGATGGAATAGAAGTAGATGTGGAACCCGAAGAGTTAGAGGGTTCTGAAGCAGTTATAGTTGAAATACACCCATCAATGATTTTAGGCATCCATTTAAATCCTAGTGTGGCATCCATTTAAATCCTAGTGTATTATGTATCCATTTCTGCCATCTCCAACTAGTCTTAGCTTTAGTCTTAGTGAATGCACTAGGTGGTACTACATTCCTTGGAGGTGAGACTGGAGCTACAGGGACATCAATTTGTTTCTTAGAATCTAAAGAGGGTGGTTTACCAAGCACAGACTTAGAATGATTAGTGGGCCTAGAGGTATTCCGATTCTTAGAATTCCTTAAACGAGAGATAATAGTTTTAGCAACACATTTGTCATGACAATCAGAATTCATACTTTTATGACAAATAACACAAGATGCATCAGACTGAATATCAAAAGTACTTAAAGGTTTAGCATTCGTTAGATCACTTTTTCTATTACATTTGTCAGACGCAATATCCAAAGTAGGTGCAACGTGAGTCTTATTCAAAATCCTAGGGTGTTCTTCTACTTCAGCATTCCTTATTGATCTTTTCTTAGGTCGCAACTTCCTATTCTTCCTTGTATTGCTCCTAGGCTTTGAAGTGCGAACATTAGAAAAAGAGGTAATTATTCCTGTTGCAGTAGAGGGAAGCACATTAGTATCTTGTGATTTGGCAGTAGGGATTCTAGGGTCACGATTACTAAGTGTTACTGGTGCTATTCTCTTAATGACAGTAGGCGGAAGTTGTTCATACTTTCCTAACATTTCTCTTAACTTAAAGATAGTGTGCACCAATTCTTGATTTTCAGAACGAAGATTTCCAGAAAAGTTCATGACTTCTTTAGTGTATGCAAGATAATGATCAAGTTCGTTTGATGCATCATCACGAGTCTGTTTGAGTAAATCAAATATGACAACATATTCCTTTTTAACTTTTGCAAGTTCTTGTTCATATTTTGAGATTTGACACTTAAAAGACACGTTTTGATCGTCCAGTTGCTCAATTTTAGGATCAGAAGAGTTTGCACGCAACTGAGCGATTTTGTTTTGAAAAACAAGTTGTTGATCGTGAATATATTTTTGACACCAATTAAGACGACGTTTTGCATTGGAAAGTTCATTTGACAATCGTTCATTTTCAACTTTTAAAGACTCGATCTGAAGCACATTATCAGTATTCACAACAATATCAACAGAATCAACGAATCGTGAGAGATATGATCGATGCATATGCAGCAGTTGTAATAACACAAGATTATTGATATCATCACGGATAACATTTTCCAAGAGTCGATCAACATCTTTTCTCAACAATTTATTTTTACGTTTAGTATTTGAAATCGATGTTTACGTTTTCTCGGCTGTTTTCATGAGACCAAGTTCCTTGTGAAAATCCTTTCCCAATATAGTGCACAATTTTCAAATTTTGACATGGGGTAAAATTCTTTTACGAAAAATGTCTCTTTGTTCTCGTGCCAATGGCGGTGAAAATGTTCAACTTTTATTTCGAATGAAATTCAATCTCACGTTCAAAAGTTTGATGTCGATAAGAAAGTGTCAAAATATTTGATAACACGACAACTTTCGGCTTTAGTTTTACTTCACTAAGTGAAGGTAAGGACCATTAATTTGTGCACCATTGTGTTGGGGACTAACTTGAACGGTGTGACAACCAAAGGTGTGTTTGAAGTATCTTGTTGTGTGACAAAAGTTCTGGCTTTTGAATAGTTAAATGGTTTGTTATAAGCGACATTTTCCATTTTGACCGACTCTCGTCATCTACATCTAATTCCTCCATGCGATTATATTCCACAATAGTCATAATTGAATCATCAATTCTATGTTACTTGCGGTAAACTTGAGTTTGGTTTGAATGCTCGTGTAAAAACTTAGGTTTGTGTCGGCAAGAATCGAGACCATATCCATTTGGATTGGTTTAAAGTAAACTTTTGAATAGTTGTGATTGACTCACCATGTTTATAAGCGACATTTGAAACTCTTTGATTTTGTGTTGTAAGTCGACAATTTCTTCAATATATCTATCTATTAGTTTAGTGGAATGCTTTTGTACTCGAGAGAACCGTTGTTGACAAGTTAACGACTCGACCTTGGCTTTTGAGTTTCAAAGTAAGGCGTTAAGTTGTTGTTTATGTTCATGTTTCATTTGTTCTATTTGAGACAACAAAGCATTCTTTGATGCGGCTAGATCACGTATCTCGCGTTCTAAAGATTTTTCGTTTTGATAAGATTTAGCAAAAGCGACTTCAAAACCTTTTGCACGTTTTTCTTGAGTTTTAAAAACTTGATTTGTCGAATTAAGCAATCGTTATCCACAGTTAACGATGCATTTGAGCTTTTAATTTCGTGCAAATTTCCAAGCGAGAATTTTGGTCTTTAATTAAGGTCGGGAGTTCGGTTTCTGCATCGGACAAAAGCTCATCTTGTTTAACGTAAGTCGCAACATGATCATTATTTAGATCCTCAAATATAACCACGGAGTCAACTTGATTATCAATATTAACCATAAGGTCATCTTGATCATCAAATATAACTACGGGGTCTATTTGATAATTATCGGAATGAGATGTGGAAGACTCATGTTGAACACTCTGATCCTTGTCAGATTGAGAAAGTGGCGGAGATATCAGATCATTGATGATAATTGTTTGTTCAGATACGAGATAAGCCGTGTCTGTCATACACTGCTGGGCTGTATCACTCATGTGTAGAGCTTGCATTTGTGCCATCAACATCACTGCTTTGCATTAGCACGCAAGTCCTCCATATCATCATCGAGTGCGCATTTGCCATAAAACTCGTTCCTTGTTGGAGAGAGTTCCACCTTCATCCTTAAGAGCCAAGAGCATAGCCTCTTTGAAATAAGCACCGCCTCTTGTCCTCGGTTTAGGACATGCATTAGCCGATGACCCTTCTCATTCTGATTATAGCAACAAAGACCATTAACCCCATTCTGAGCATTCCCCTGTTCAACCACTTGAGCCCTTTGCTGCTGCGGAGCACCCATGTTATTCCTTCCCATAGCATTGAACCCTTGACCACCTCCCATCTGACGACCATAACCACGATTTTGAACTTCAACGCGTCCATTGTTCACAACAGCCTGATTCCTTGTATTAGATGAAGAACGAATGCGGTTGTTGGATTTGTTTGTATAACGGCCAAATGCTTTAGCAATCATCACAAATCCTTGTTGCAGTTCATCGAAGGCATCGGAGTCCTCATCGACTTCACCGTAAAGAGCTTGGCGATGTTGTTGTTGTATGGAACCAATTGATTTTGTTGAGGTTGTTGCTGTGACGGATCATATGGTGTGATGGTTGCAGTTGGTTGAGGAGTGGGTTGAGGAGCTTGTTGATGAGGAATGATAGTTTGAGCCCACAAAGCAAGTTGTTGATTTTCCGGAAGTGAAGGTGAAACAGTTTAACCATGGATAATCCTTTCCTTATCAACTTCTTTTTGATGAGGTTTCAAATAATCATACAACAATCCGTAGGTAGCATGATGCATATTCTTCGCTTAACGGAGAAAAATGATAAACTTTTCCCATTCAGGACCAAGACTACTTAGGAACTTTGTGTTGTGACAATTCGAGGCATGATGATATTGTGTTTGTCCAAATCATTAATGATGTACGAAAGGCGATGATGATATGACTCTAATGTCTCTCTGGTTCAATCATGAAGTGTTCATAAGCCAAGTAAATTTTGGATTCCATGTCTTCACGATTGAGTGTTGTGCCTTCCATAAGAAGATGAATATGTTCCCATTGCTTTTGCGATCTTTTGAGCATCAACACTTGAAGGATTGGATTTGGTAGTCCTAAAGGATGTATTGCATTGCAAGTTCATCGGCCGTAGTGTAGAAGTTGATCACCGGTGAGGTGCAAAGCAGTAGCAATGTTGGTTCTGACATCTCTTGGTGGATTAGCATCTGGATCTGCGGGTGTATGATAATAGGCATCGAAATGGACCTTCCATAATGACCTTCTTTAAGAACTTTCCATGAGGCTTCTTTAGATCACAAAACCTAAAGAACCGAATCACCCATTGATCATAATTCCGGGAGTGAGCATTGGAGGTCTATCAAGTAAGCCGACTTCATGAATTGATTGTTGGCTTCTAAGGCTTCACATCTTGCCAAACCATCTTTGGTTCCTTCATAGTATTCTGGATGGATGTTGATTGTAGAAGTTTGTGTAAGGTTGTACTTGAAGACTTGGTGGTGGTTGAACCATTTGAGGTTGTGGGATTGCTGCAAGTTGTGGAGTATGTTGTTGATTAAATTGTTGTTGATAAATCTGTTGTTGATGATTAAATTGTTGATGTTGTGGACTTAGTTGTTGTTGTTGTTGTTGTTGTACTTGATTATACATGTAAGGAAAGTAGTTAGAGTATGGAGGTTGAGACATGTTGAAAACTTGTGTTGTTAAATGGATCTTTGTAGTCGAATGAACCGTTGTTGATGAAGTATCCTTAGGCGTAGAAAGCACAGAAGAGCAAAGTACCACTTAAGCATAAAAACACCAAAGATACGCGTAACAACAATAGTTACGCGTAGGATTAGCTTACGCGTAAGAGAGGTGAAAACACAAAGTTATCGTAAGCAGAAGTTAAGCGTAGAAACCTTAGGCGTGGGATTACCTTATCGTAAGACAAAGCTTAGGCGTAAGATGAATCTTATCGTAAAAGTCTGGCGTAAGCTTTAGCTTATCGTAATTTTAGGGTTTTACCAAACGCTCTTTACACTATCACGGTGCAAAAGATATCCAAAGTCGAGCGTTTCGGGCTTATCCAAGCAAGAAAAACACCGAGTAAGCCACAAACGAAGATCAAAACAAGGACAAGTTCGCGTAAGATTAGGGTTTTCTTCGGCGTAGGAATTAACCAAAATGATTTACGCAATCGATGTTTCCAAACCGGGTTTTCGTGATGAAATAGCTTCAATATCACCAAAATAACACAAAAGTGTGAAACTTGATGATCAGCTTTATAAAGCAGTTATCGTGAGAGCGAAACCCGTACAAAACCAAGCTAGAAAACAATGATCCACGCAAAAGTTTGAAACTTTTGCCAAAAGCAGTTATTTTAACACCTTAAAACGTTGAAAGTACAAGAATCTTGGATTAAAAAGTGTAAAAATTGAGTTTTTAAGCAAATCAAAGTTCTAACCAACGAACCGTATGTTTTACGCGTAGGACCAAAACCCACTTCAAAAATAATACGTTCACCCAACTATTTGGCGAATGATACCACTGTTAGGTCACTAAGTTTACAACACAAGCATCAAGAGAAGAGATCGGATGAACAAACCACACAAACACTACGCGTATGAATTAAAGAAAGGTTATGCGTGAGTAATGAAAGAGTGAATTGAACAACCAACCTTCTAAGGAAGGTTTACATGTGTTTATATAGGGGAAGGAACTAGGGCAACATTCAAGTTCCCTTCCTTTCTTATATGGGCTTGGGCCTAGGCTTATGGGCCTTCTATATAAGCCTAAGGCTAATTACTAACATAAAAGTCATATTAAGCTAACTATTACATATGAATTACTAACACTTGAATTAAGGTTTAGGAGTGATTCCAACATCACCTTTCTTTGATCCATTCCCAGTTGACAAATATCAACCTATTCCAACAAACAAATATGTTTATTTATTAACACATTAAAACCTATCTACCCAAGAAAGAATTTAAAAAATTACCTCTAGAAAAAATACATCTGCACATTGCATACACGGATAGAGTATCTGAGCACCAGTCAAGACATCTGTCTCGTTACATCCCATAATTTGACAACATCTAAAACCATTTACAACTCATTAAAATCTAGCACAATAAATCAAATTCATATAAAAATAATCTTCCTACCTCGTTATCCTAGCAATATTGTTTCTTCTAGCAATATCCATGACCATAGGCCAATATTCATGTGCTCTTTTATTGATCTCATCTGAAAAAACAAATATCAAATTTTTTCCTTTTATTCATGTAATGGCATGGCATACAGCTATTATTATAGTCCTACACTACAAAAACAAAAGTCCTGCTGGTCGTTCCAACAAAAATAACTGATCAATCGCTTCAAGCACATCTCAGGTGTGACAACCACAACCCGTCTTTTCCAGCGGATATCGTTAGGAACCTGCTTAGATAGCTAAAAGCTTAAAAGATTATGTTCATCTCAAACTCAAACCCGACGACAAACGCTTTTTTGCGTCAGAACCCAATTGAAACACAGTGGCTAGTCATCTTGCATGTCACTGGAAATCGTTCTCAGGATAAAAATAACATTCAAAAGTTATTTGTTCCGGCCAACCCAACAGTTTAATCGTATTAGTATACCTTATCTTGTAGAGATAGTAAACGGAAAATCAGAAAACATAGAAAAAAATTATTAGGGTTAGAAAAAAGAGGCGTACCTTTTCTGTTAAACTATATTTATATGCGTAATCTATTCCTTAAATATAGCTTAACAATATCAATTATTTATGTGACAATCGGTAAATTTCCACATTTTAAATTTAATAATAAATTATTATTTATTATTACCTGAACGATTTTGAACAAGCATTAGCTCACTTGATATAATTATGGGAAGTTATCCCGCACACTGGAACAATTTAAATTATTTATGAATAGCAGAAAATGAATATTTTATATTTTATGGCCACTTATGAGTTTTTCTATTACTACACGAGAAGTTATCTCACTTTATCGGAAACACGAGCTCGCACACAAACCGACCAATAGAAAGTACGATATTAGTCTAATAAACACCTTTTGGAACAAACATTGATGTTTTTATATTTCTTTTATAAAAACAAACTCGAAAACATATTTTACACGTTAACCATTTTCAACGTGCAACCAAAAATATCTCAAACTCACGTTTAAACTTGAATGAGACACAAACAAACATCACATACCACATTTTTCTTTCTTGCGTACAAAACTCAAAACGCACGACATATATATATGCCATGCATATTTCATTAAAATGTAAATAAACTTTAGAACTAAAACATAAAATGTATACAAGTATAAAAGTTTTATAAAAACAATAGCATGACACATTTGACTAAAATTACTTCTCCTACTACAGTAAAAACTCTATAAATTAATGGTGTTGGGACCGACATATTTTATTAATTTAGCGAGATATTATTTTATCGATAAATTAATAAATTATTAATTTAAATATGGTTAATTACGGGTATGCATTATCGACACAAAATGGATATGAATCACTTGCTAGATTATCTGGTGAAAATAATGAATATTCGTGGTTTAAGGAATTGAAGAAATTATAGCGGATACCATTCAAAATCCGGTTGATGATGAAGTTGAGGATGATTCAATAGCTTTGGAACAGGTCACTAAAAAGAAGCATTACAAGCGGCAATAACTCTTCACAATTTTTGTTCCATCTGAGAAGACAACGCCCAACTCTTGAGAGCAATAGGGAGATCTAAAGATGAAATCAATATAGATTTGAAGTTCAACAAAAACAAGTGACTATAGATTCATTTTTACTAAACAATCTTAGAATTTTGAAGTGTATCACACATATATAATATATATTATGTAATTTTTAGTGATTATTAATTTATAGTTTCGTTGGGACTAATATATATACACTGGGGTTACAAAAAAATTATTATCTTATTATTTTATCGATTGGGGTTCAAATTTGCACTTGTCCCAAGTTGGGACCGGACAAATTATTAGTTTTATTGAGTTTATTAATTTATCGAGTATTAATTTATAGAGGTTTTACTCTACACTCAACCCCTCTATCAAATCACTTCCATATCTTTCGGTTCACAGCCAACCGAACATCATATCTCCAAAAATGTCACTTTTGATAATTTTCAACTCATATACCACTTGTTATCCATGGTTTTGAAGACAAAAAGTACTCTACACCATGCCCTCCCCCTTGAACTCGTACAACCCACCGTATATTCACAATCTCACACATCTTGATCACAATCTTGTTCATTTAATGAATGGAAGGGGTAACAAGCAAAACTCTCTTTTTGTATCTCATTGCAACTGATTTCAAAACAAGCCTCAACTCATTTATATCACTTTGTTTTCTACTATCACTTAAGAAAAATGGAGTCCAAGGCAAACTAAGTTTTGAATGTAAACATAAAGGGTTGAAGCAAAAAGGAAATGGGTTTTGGTATTTCGGAAGCTAAACGGGTTTAGTTTTGGAAAGCAACTCGAAGCTCTAGGATCTTTGATCCTCTCATTCACTCGTTCACCTCTCATCTTTGTAAGCCAACTCGAACCAAACTCAGTTGAATCTTATTCCATGTTTTAAAGTATATAAGCTTTGTTAAAACTCTTGCTATTCAAAAAGTACATGTTTCGTTAAATATAAAAACATATCAGAATATTGTTTTTAATCAACTAATATGAATTAGCTTACTTTAGCTTTTGTTGTTGTAGTTATGTCATATTATTTTTAACGTGAAACATGGCTTTTCAAAGGCTAAAACTAAAGTGAATGAGCGTTTGGTGCTCACTCGGGTTTTCTTTTAAAAATGGAACGTAAAACATTTTCGTTCACTATGAACGTGTATAAAACTAAAGAGAAGTAAATACTAAATCTTGGCTCAATCTTGGATAAATGCTCATTTCGGTTTATTTGGCATATCGACTCATTCCTTTGTTCATTTCGACTTCAAGATTTACTCATCGAACTCTTTTGTACCCTTTGTATGCACGACCTAGTGGTTGAAAACAAATCCAAGCTCGCGCCGGGCTTGGAAGCCCATCTCACAACTCGTGACCCATTATACCATGCGAGAGCTTGTTAGTAACAAGCACTCGGTTCACTAGAAAATAAGCTAGATGAAAACCTCACAAGCACGACTTGAGCTTCTTTGGTTTAAAAATAAAACTCAAGTAAGTCGATACTTATTTAGCTTACTAGATCTCGTCTTTGTACGCATAAAACTCACACTTAAACTTGGTGGCTCATATGTTTGAAAGTTATGCATATTGCTTGCGGAAGAAAGGATAACACAATATACATGCATGCGAAATACCTCAGTAAGCTTTGTAAACAAATTTAAAACAGTTTCAAACCCTTTAAATATATTTAAACGCAAAACGTAAACACGAAACACCCCTTGGCTCAGATGGTTGGGGCGCTTGGTTTCTATGCGAAGGGTCCCTGGTTCGAATCCCCTCCATAGCAAGTTTACTTTCTTTTTAATTTTTGTACAACTTTGTCAACCTGGCAGTTTAAGCCCCTCAACTTTGAATCAAACAATAGGTTTCTTAAGACTTATAAAAGTTAGTAACTTATATAAGATTTTACATTTTAAAACCCTCAACTTGAAAAGACTTAAACATTTTCTTAAAAACTTTTATAAGTTTTGAAACATATAAGAATCTTTACAACTTCAACCCCTCAAGGTTGAATACTTTGACATTTTTATCCAAAACCTTTATAAGTTCGATAAACTTATACATTTTATCACTTCTTCGTTTGAGAAAATATATTTGGCGACCTCAACGGCGTAAAATTTAAATACTATATTTGTCAAAATATATTATTTAACCAAGACTTCAAAAAATTTATACTTTCACACCTCGAAACCAAACGAACTTGATAAATACAATTCGACTTGTATTTATTTATTCTTCGATAACACTTGAGCCAACATTCGAGTCAAATCTTATATGAAAGTTTCGTATACGTTATTCCTCCATTTATTCCAAGAGCCAATACTTGAGAAATATTTTGACAACTACATCTTATATACGTCGATAACGTCCACATAAGCTACGTAACACAAACACATGAGAAAGCATTTGAAAGCATTTGTTTTTGAACTTTAAGTATTTCAAAAACACGAACATTTGTAACTTACAAACGTTGTTTAAACTTAACAACATGCATTTGAATACAAGACTTAGACTAAACCCATACCATACTTATCTAGGTTGCGTGTCGGAGCCGTGCACATTTACTACTTGATTTATTTTCATCCAACGACTAATGAGGTGAGTTCATAACCCTACTTTACATTTTATAAGCTGTTTTGGGGTGAGAAACATACAAACTCTTTATGAAATATTGCTTTTATGCAAACACTTTATGAATGCTATTGCTAGTATGCAAATCCTTTTATGAACTATTTACATTATGAAATGCCTTTTAAGAACTATTGTCATTACATAATGCACTTTATGAACTGTTGCTTTTACGCAAACACTATATGGACAACTATTACTTTATGGACTAGGCTGAAACTCTTGTGTAAACCACTATTACGAGATAGCCTAAGAGAACTGTTTCCACACTTGCCCGCCTTTTATGTACCATTAATCCCTGGGGGCCTTGAGTGTTATAAATAGATCTATTGAGAGTAGCGCCTCCGTCCGGGTTGGTCGCGCCAACTTGTCTCCGGACGTATACCATGTCGGAACTCAAGTGTTAGCGAAACACACACTTGCTAAGGGCACCATAAACCATATTGACATGCTCTTGACACGCATGCGAAACTGTTGTAGTTTGGTACATGAGCTTAGAGCTTGAGTAATGAACCTGACCACTTTTATTTGGAAGACTCCTTACACGCGGTGTATCGATCACACTTTTGTCCATAAAACAAACTTGATTACTTAAATGCTTTGCTATAAACTTATGAACTCACCGACTTTATAGTGACATTTTAGCATGTTTTCTCGGTGTTTGATTACGAAGTGTGACGATATCAAGGCAGGGCTTGGCATGACATGGTCATAGACTCCAGTGATGTATTTGGGACCACATTTTATTAATGGGCCATATTTCCGCAACAATTAAACTTTTGTAAACTTTATTATTTTATTAATAAAAGTTCTTAAATGGGTTTTAGTATCCGTTCTTTATTACTTGTGTTATGATGCCAATTGAGTGGCGCCCTCGGTTTTTGGAGGTGTTACAATTTAAGCATTACTTACTTATTTTGTATTTGTAAATCACAAAAACTGCCTTGGTCTAGTGGTTGAAGCATTTGTATGTGGATTAAATGACTCATGTTCGAATCTTGCAAAAGACATTTTTTTTAACTAATTAATCCGAATTTTAATTGCTTATATAATTAAATTTTGAAAATTAATGCATAGCTAATTAAATTTCGAAAATAATTGCTTAGGTGGACAATTTATGATGACATGACACTAAAAACAATTACATGGCAATGAGGTGGACATATGTAGATTAATCTACGTGTCATGCCTCTATATATATATATATATATATATATATATATATATATATATATATATATATATATATATATATATATATATATATATATATATATTATATATAAGAGGAGGCATGCCACGTCATAATGCCACTTGACATCCCATAATGCCATGTCATATTTCCATGTCATCATTAAAATGCCACCTAAGCAAGCAAAGCATGACACAACAATGTTTTGAGGACTTAAAATCCGGAATTTATTAGTTCAAAAAATTCAGTAGGAAGGATCGAACTTGAGTCATTTATAACATTACCAAACATGATAACCACTAGACCAACACACTTTTTGTATTATATCTTGCAAGTTCAAATCTTTAAACCCAAGTTTAGCAATTTAAATATAAAACTTATCATGTATATCTTTTCTTTAAATACAGTTAATTATTACGGCTATTCCAAATACAATTAATCGGAAGCCGGATTTAAAAAGATAAAATTCAGTTTTAATCCTTTTTCTCAAAACCCTAATGATAAATCTTTGTTTCCAAAAACAAATTCAATGTTTGTTTATGCCAACCTTTTTTAGGTTGAACGAGCAAGGTTTTATAAGGTGTTTAGTCTAGACATATGATTGTTTTGTGTTGCATGAGTGCTCAACGTAAAAGAATGTTTTGATCTTCCTTATTGTCAATATTATGTTTTCTTGATTCATGACTAAAAGTGACCTTTGTATCTGTAGTGATATCTTGAGCATTATACGCTTCAACTTTGAAGGCTGAGCTACCCCGGTTATGATAAATCTTTGTTTCCAAAAACAAATTCAATGTTTGTTTATGCCAACCTTTTTTAGGTTGAACGAGCAAGGTTTTATAAGGTGTTTAGTCTAGACATATGATTGTTTTGTGTTGCATGAGAAAGAATGTTTTGATCTTCCTTATTGTCAATATTATGTTTTCTTGATTCATGACTAAAAGTGACCTTTGTATCTGTAGTGATATCTTGAGCATTATACGCTTCAACTTTGAAGGCTGATCTACCCCGGTTCTTGCAATTGAAGATTTATGGGTCTCTATTTCCTGCTACACGGTAGTAAATTATCTACTACTCCTACTATGATTATTTTTTGTTTGTTCCGAATTCATTTTTTCTTGAGCTGTTTTCGTGTGTCCATCCTGAGGCTTTTCCTAGCTACTTACCGAGTTATGTAGCCATTTGAATCTATTAATTTTCTTAGAAGATATTGATTCGAGGTATCTTCTATTGCAAAGTGAGCATGGCGTCAGGATCACAAGTTTGAGAGTGAAGTGAGACTTTTTTTTTTCCAACTCATCAATTATTATCTATCTCCACTATTTGTTTCCAATCCTTCGTCTTCATTCTCTCTAATAAACCTCCCGTAGCTTATTCTGAGTTCAAAAAGTTTGAGGTATGAATTTTGACTTTAAACTTAATATCATCGTTGTTCATGCTGTTAGATGATCCTAAGTTTTGTTTTTAAATTTGAGATCTTTCCCGTCATCGATTACTCCGGAATTTAGAAAAGGTATGTTCGCTGGACCACCATTTTTCATTAACATGGGAATGTTTTATGAGTAAGTTCCAGTTATAACTGATTTTCTCACTATATGAATAGTGTCATTGCCATAATATATTTATTTTTGTTTACATTTGTTAGAAAAAAACAGTTAATTTTAAACTTACGTGTTGTAGGTTGACCCATGTAAAAAAAAGATTTGGCTCAACCTTCTAAGATATTATGTTAAAATTTAGATTATTGTTACAATAATATTGTTATATAATTAGAATTAACCAGTTAATAATTTGTAATTTTTAGGATACAATGGCCAAAAGCATGCTCATCGAGAGAAGAGCTCCGTTGGATGGCTCAGTTGGATGGCTCAGGAAGTACATGGTTATGTTGAGGTTGTTCTCTAGACACTAACATAAACTTATTTTTTTCATAATGCTTTGACTGATAATTTCATGGTTCATTTGTTTGACTCAGAAAATTCCATTGAAGAACTTCCTACATCTGTTTGCAGTCTCATTCATTTGAAGTCACTATGCTACCATAACAATCTGAAACAGGTATTTATCACTTTCATGCCATTCGGTGGACTCCCTGTGTATTTATGGCTATAATAAATCATGTTTTGTTTCTTCTGCAGATTGTTTATTAAAAGAATGAAGAAGTGCTTGAAAACCCCATAACGCCTCCACCAGGAGAAGTAACCAAACATGTCACCGAAGAAGCATATCGGATGAAATGTCGATGAACAGAAAGTTGTGCATAATTGATAACTAAATCTTACCCTTATATCTTTTCAAGATATAGTTATTGAACTCAAAGAAAGAAAATTTAAAGACAATTTGTTTGCAAGCAACTTTTCTTGTGTGTGTGTCGGTCTATGGGCTGGTCTCATCATTGGTTTCGTGACCGAGTATTACACCAGCAATGCATGCAGGTATGTTGTTCTATACCAAATGTGTCGTGACTCATTATCCAAATTGATTCAGTATTAAATCTTTTTTTCTTTTATTTTTTTGTGCAGCCCGGTGCAAGATGTTGCTGATTCGTGCATAAATGGAGATGCGACAAATGTTATTTTCGGCCTTGCTTTGGGATACAAATCGGTCATTATTCCAATTTTTGCAATAGCGGTCAGTATCTTTGTGAGATTCACCTTTGCTGCTATGTACGGTGTCACAGTTGCTGCTCTTGGAATGCTTAGTACTATCGCCACTGGACTGGCTATAGACGCTTATGGTCCAATCAGTGACAATGCTGGAGGCATAGCTGAGATGGATGGTATGAGCCACAAAATCCGTGAGAGAACCGATGCTCTGGATGTTGCTGGAAACACCACCGCTGCAATTGGAAAGGTATTTTATTATTTAGAGTAAATTACATTTATGGTCCCTGAGTAATGCTGTCTCTTCAAAAGCTTGTGCCATTGTGCATATTGGTATTTTGACTCCTGTATATAGTACTTTATATACTTAGTTTTATATAATGTTGCCATCTATAAAGAACAAGCTCATTTGACAATTCAGTTTTCATGGTCACCGGTGCATTTGCCTTTTTATTCAATATTGGCTTTATGAATTGGTCACAGGTTCAATTTTGAATTGCTATCCGATTTTTAGTTGAAACACTATTAAAGGAAAGCCCAACGAAGCTTCAAGAATGCACAACTCTCAAGCCTATAAGCATTTAATGAACGACAATGATGATTACACCTTGGAGTGGGTCTAAATCTTCAAGTAAGCCATTGTGATTTGTTAATGGTAATATAAGCATTATTTCACAAGACGTCTCTATTTTCTGTTTCTTCTCAGATTATCTTTTTTTGGTCATCCTGTTTAATAATTTATTGAACGACCAGAATTCACCGAACACACACATAGACATGTCCCAATTTTAAACAAGCAAATGCCTGTTTTTTATTATGATATTTTGTTTTTTATTCTGAGGTAAATAGGGTGGGTTGAGTAACGGGTCAAATTGGGATGTTCTTTGATATGGTTTGAAACAAGTCGAGTTAGGTTACCTGAAATATTTGTGTCCATTTTTTGATTAATGATTACTGAGTCAACTATTACAGACTTATACTTTATATATATATGGCATAGCAGGTTAGAAGCTGTTCATCTGGTAAGCAAAGGAGGACCCGTTTCCCCTCAAAATTTACCGACAAAGAGTTTATCCCTAGAATGCCCCTTCTAGCTGAAAGAGGGGTCACAATCTCCTTCTATTAGGAGATCCATATCCACGGAGAGAGGAGCCCATATAAAAACCAGAATTAAGCCCGATATACCTGACAATCCTGCAATCACAAAATCACAATATCCTACACGTCCTTTCCTCAACAGATCGCTAGCCACATTACCTGTTTTACCCTCAACCGAGAATGAAAAAGGGGATTTGAGTTCATAGGATAACTTTTCTGAAGCATTACATAATCATCCGAGGATTAATTCAAGGAAAGCTAATCATGACCAGGAAGAAGAGCAATTTAGGCAAATGCTTAATGTTAGACAAGGAGGTATCGGAAAATTTAAGCTTGAGAATAACCAAGTGAAGGCAAAAAGTCAAGTGCCGGCTAAGATCCATAAGTCTGATCTTATACGGACAGTGTATGCTGATATGGATGCTGGTGAAACCATTGAAGAAGGTCGAAAAAGTGACTTTTCAGAGACGGAAAATGAGAATGGATCGACTAAGTTCGAAGTCAGGTATTTTAAATCTCTTGGTTGTGGCTAACTATAGTCATTTTCACTCATGCTTATAAAAGTGTTGTTTTGGGTTGCTTCTGTATCTGAAAGTAGTTTAGTGGGTCAAATCGAGAGACGTCAACCGAAGGGATAATGGGTCAAACAGGTTGAAGGGCGCCCATGGTATACTTAAAAATGGCATTTTTTTGCAGCCTATCTTTTATAGTTTAATGCATACGACTTCATAAACAAGCACGTATAGCAGAAGAAGCAGGTGCATGTGCAATTATGGCATTAGAGCGAGTACCAGCTGACATACGTGCACAAGGTGGTGTTGCACGTATGTCAGACCCACAGCTTATAAAAGAAATAAAAACAAGCTGTGACCATACCTGTTATGGCTAAGGCTAGGATTGGTCATTTTGTTGAGGCTCAGATATTGGAAGCTATTGGGGTTGATTATGTGGATGAAAGTGAAGTCTTGACATTGGCTGATGATCAGAACCATATTAATAAACATAATTTCAGGATTCCTTTTGTTTGTTGCTGTAGGAATTTGGGTGAGGCTTTGAGGAGGATTCATGAAGGTGCAGCTATGATTAGGACTAAAGGAGAAGCTGGGACTGGTAACATCATTGAGGCAGTGAGACATGTTAGGTCTGTGATGGGTGACATCAGGGTTCTACAGCATATATAAGTCATTGAGGCAGTGAGACATGTTAGTATGAACATTGATATTTCTACGACTGAAGATACATAAATTCATAAGTTTTTATAGTACCCAATGTTTGTGATAGCCTTTTAGAGTACCATCTTATAGGGCGCGTTTCCATCCTATGGTGAGTCAACCACACCTCGTGTCGCGTTATAGGCCCTCACGTCGTCACCACAACTCAAGTTATCGGTAGGGTTTATTTTATTTTATTTTATTTTTTTATTTATTTTTTATTTTTTTTTCTCTCTTTTTCTGTTTTATATTTTGGATTTTTTTTTGCTTTTTTTTAATTAAATTTTAGTTGTTGGATTTCGATCTTAAAAGAAATATGATTGTTGTTTATCTCCATTATCTGCTTGAAGCTTAGATTATGGTGCATTTTGAATAGAATGTTCTTGATACTTCGCCTGATAAGCTTGTTGTTGGCTGTAGTGTAGTGTGATAGCTTCATATTAGTTAAAATGCAATCTTTATGATTCTAAAATGCAAACTGGTACACTTTAATTGCAGATTGACATGGACATAATAGAAGTGAGCAACCTAAATCGGCAATTCTTATTCCGTCAATCACATGCTGGTCAATCCAAGCCAAAAGTGAGTAGATGCTGTTGGTTTTGTATCATTGGTTTATTTTCTGTTTTCATATGTGTTATTGGTATTATAGGTTGCCCGTGGTACCGTGCTAAGATTTAGGCCTCACATTAGCATTACATCTTACCATCCTAATGTCAAACATTTTGACTTCAATATTGACTTCTTCAAGCAATTAAGTGTTGTTTAAAATGGGCTTGACAACTTGGATGCTAGACGAAATGTGAATCGCCTTTGCTTGGCAGCCGCAGTTCCCTTTGTTGAAAGTGGCACGACTGGCTTTTTGGGGCAGATAAACTATCCATAGTTTTTATCATCTGGTTGTGAAAATTTAAAAGTTCAACCTATAATTTTCGTATTGGTTTGCATGCAAGTAGACCCCTTATAACAACTCTAAATAATAGTTTCATTCATAAATCGTCCAATCTTACTATAAAATCTCATGTTTATTTTTCTTGGTGCACAGAATTATGTTGAAGATATACTGAGTGCTTTAAAGCATTGGTCGAGCAATAACCATTGCAAGTTCGTTGAACATACTTGTGTGGGTCGAAATGATTTTCTACTGTTGGACCACGTTAGTGACATGCTGTTATTGAAGGTTCTTTCTCTCATTGGCATTCTTTTTTGATCATGTATTTTAATAACGTGCTAACATTTACAGGATGATATCGGAGATCATAGGGATATATACGAACTAATGATAAAGATTTTTAAACAAACTAATAATCTTGAAGAGTCCATGGCCATGCTTTGGGAATCCAGAAAGCCTCACTCATGTTCTCTGCTCTTCACCTTTAAATGTATTCGTTGATCTTTCAGCTTGGATTCGGTGAACAGCAACAGCATATCGATATGCCAAACAATTAGACTCTAATTTTGCAGCTTGTAGAACAAAAGGTTTGAGGTTTTAATGACAGATTCTTATTGCATCAAGAACCAGATTGCAATAATTGTAAATACAGAAGCAATCACCTACATGTGTACGTATGGGCTCAGTGCGGCTGCAAGGTTAGATATGATCAACTGGATAAAGAACAACATTTCGTCTTTAAACTTGACCCTATTTAACAATGTTATTAACTTATCAACACATATGTGTCAAATGAGCTGGGAGCTACGAATATCAATAATTGCTAAGCATGCAATGGGTGTTACCTAAAGCTATCTGTCATTCTTGCGCTTGCTGTCATTTTAGCTCTGGGATTCGGTCACAATAAATGGGCTGGATTTTTTAGTGACCCGTGATCATAAGCAGGTATGCTTCCATGACACCCCTTATAGTGATATCGATCATTCTTGATTCCATCAAAGGAGTCTTGTCAGGTTTGTGTAAATCCCCACGTTGTTCGTTGCTACATTTGTCATTTAATCAATTTAATGGAACGTGTAAATTGCAGCCTGGATACATGCTCGACGATCTACATGATTCCTCTTGGTCTAAGTGGTGCCACAAGGTAAATTTTTTAAACTTAAACTGTTAAACTGATACCAATCTGCATGGTTGGGCACTCCTGGTCAAAAGTCAATGGCTGACATTGTGAAAATGGGCAAACCACAAAACAAGCCTTACAATGCTCCGGCCCCGCCTCAGCCTTCTTTAACACAGTATGATGAATGGGATTCAAATCCTTCAGAAATTTACCAACAAGATAATGTTTCTACTGATGACGATTGGCTTGTTATGGAACAACCGCAAGTTGTTAGTGTTCAATCTGTATCGGAGCCTCTTTCATGGGTTTTTATTAAAATTTTTGAGTTGGATTTCATTGGCTCATATCTGTGTTATACCTGCAGAAATTCTGAGTACTATGGTGATGAGTTAATAATTACGTCAGATAGCAACTTAGTAAACCGGACAAGCTTACACGAGGCTTTTTTTTAGCTTAATTTAAGTATTACAATGAGGATGGATATTGTGTGACTCCAACATGAACTTTTTGCTATTTTCTGATAAGGTATTGGAAATGGGATCCCCCTTTGGTGCAGTAGTCACAACTCCAGAGATCGCGAAGGTTCTAACCCGTAGAAATTATTTCAACACATTTTGAGGAAACCCGGTTAGTACTGCATCGGGCCTCGCAGTTTTCAAAGTAATTGAGAGAGAAAAACTTCAAGAGAATCAGATAGTGATGTTGGACAACCTCAGGTTTCTGAGACCAATCTCGGTAAATTCTTTATAAGCCTTTATAATTGAAATTAATTATTATCATAGTTGCATTCCTAACTATGTTGTGAGCATTACCCACCAGGTTTCATTTCTAGCAGCCATCATTTTCTCAATACCAACTGAACCCATGAACCTTTAAAGCCAAAACAAGCCAATATGCAATTCTTTGAACCATGTTAAGTCAAAAAGAGTATTAATATACCGTAATTATATATTTGTCACAATCATACGACTACAAACAAGTTTGAGCCACTGAACCCACCAGGTGCATTCCTACAATAGGGATTATATAACAAGCATACAACTGAAAACAAGTTTGAGCCACTGAGCCAAACACCCATGACAGACTTGGAACTGACCCACTAACCCAAACACCCATGTAAATGCAAACCCATTGTCACAAACACCCATATAACTGCAGAACCACTATCCCGAACACCCATATATTTGCAGACCCACTGAACCAAAGCCATATAAGCGTAAAAAGTTGTCCATTCTCTGAGATCTTGACTAATAAAAGCGACCTCGATGGACAACCTCGGCTTTTCATCCACATCATCTCCGACAAGACAAACAACACATTCATCTTCAACAGTGGAATTAGGATGACCAAGACTGGAGAGTAACAAATTCACTACTTTTTCGTCTGTTAATAACATTGTAGTTGTTATTGTTCTAATTTAATTGTTTCATGGAAATTAAATTAATGAATAGATTATGCAAAAGATTCATGCGTATGTCAGCGTAAAATGCATCTTTATTAGCTGATGATTTACATACTTATGCTCTATTTTGATGGAAAACACAGACTCTGTAATGGCTTGAAATCCAAGCATGAGGAAAACGAGGCCTGTCTTTCTGAGATTGAGGTTTATTAAATGAATGCAACATGCCCAATAAGATTGTGTCAACATTGGTTATGCCATCGAATGGGCTCAATCTTACCAACTAATATGCTTAAAATTTTCTGATTTTATAGAGAGAGTGTAGGCTAATTAAGAGGGTTAGAGCAATATTTTATTGCCACTTTATAACTCAAATATATACATTTGTTTGGTTTAGAAATATTTAGTATGGTCATTCTTTGATAATTGATATACCTAAGATGTAATCATATAACAAGTGTATATGGATTTTGTTATTTTCATGAGCTTCAGCAGTAGTCATTATAGTTTTATATGACAAGCATACTGATTTAATGAAATATTTTAATTATCGCGATGAAGTACTTATTATGACAATGGTATCTTAGATGTATTAGTAGTATGGTGGATATTTATAGTAAATTAATACTTCTGCAAATCAGGTATATAGAACAAAATACACTTAAATTGTTAACTAATACTGATTATACTGCGATTCTATATGCTCATTGTTGCACAACTCCACAATTAAGTTGTAATCTTCCTTGTGGAAGCAGAAAAGGAGAACGATCAGCAGCTTTCAAGTAGGACGTATAACATATTTCTTGACTCCTAAAAGGAGAACGATCAATAGGTTTCAACTAGGACGTGTAACATATTTCTTGACTGTTAATATGAATACGGTAAATTTTCTTTCTCTAAATTATGCAATTTTGGTTTCAATGAGTTTTAGTACATAGTTTGTAACTATTGAGAGATGTTTCACAAGAATGCCAATTTTGGCCATAGCAAACACTTGAGTGTTTGATTATACTACAACTTCAAACAACTCCAAACACATTTTAACAACATCTTTGCAATATGTTCTCTATTTTTAAACCTGCTGATTATCGAATTCTAATCATACATTTTCAGATCATCACTTTCAAAACACGCACCCAAACACCATAACTAATAATTATATTGAATTGATATCTAAATATTGTTATTCCTTTTTTTTTCCAGAGAATCACCCTAAATGAAATCAAGAGCCATCCATGGCAAGTTAAGAAAGTACTTTGAAACTTGAGTACGAGTAGATGCAACTAACTTTGACCTTAAATATTATTGTTTGTATTATATAATATTTCATCAAAATTATACAAATGAAAATACATTTAAAAATCAATCCATCTATATATTTTGAATCAACTATTATATAATACAGAGCAACAATATTTATGAACAAAGCTGCATACCAAATATCAAACTATACTAATCTCGGGACAGAGGGACATTAATATCTTAAGGTGTATAGAAATAGACCACTTATATTAAACTAAAAGTAAGAAACATAAACACATTGCAAAATCAATTATAGTTAAACAAACCGATTTCTATAAAAACTACTATTTAAGATTAGGATTTCAATCATAAAATATCTGCGATGAATAAATACGACCATATTAATTGTTTCATAATGAATAACGCTAAATTAATTTCGAGTGTTAATGCATTAACTAACAAACCGTATTATAAAATTTTGTTATTCCTTTTTTTTTTTTTTTTTTTTTTTTTTTTTTTTTACGATATTTATAAGTCATGCCTAACTAAATAAAAAAATGATATGGCCCAACTGGATTATGGTAACATCAGTTATAGATCTTAACCGTTTCATTTAACTTTTAATTACTTTTTAGTATATATTTGTTCTACTAAATCCTAAAAATAAAAACCACAAGTCATACCCGTCCATCGGACGAGTTTTGACATAGTATATATATATATATATATATATATATATATATATATATATATATATATATATATATATATATATATATATATATATATATATATATATATATATATATATATATATTTTAAATTGATTATTATTTATTTATTTTACGAAAAACTTCAAATAATTAACTTAGTGGCACTTAGGGCTGAGCATTCCGACCGTTTCGACCGGACCGACCGACAAAACCGACCGGACCGAAGGACCGGCGGTCCGGTCTCGGTCCTATTTTTTACCTTAATTCGGTCTCGGTCTTGTCGGTCTCGGTCCGGTCCGGTCCGGTCCGACCAAAAAACCGAAAATCTTGCCTATTTGGACCGGACCGTACCGGACCGAACCGGACCGGACCGGACCGACCACATTCGGTCTCGGTCTCGGTCCGGGTTTTTACCTTAATTCGGTCTCGGTCTTGTCGGTCTCGGTCCGGTCCGGTCCCGGACCGATGCTCAGCCCTAGTGGCACTTATGTTAGGTGTAAGACTAAAAGTAATGGTCACCTAACTCATTAGTTATAACTTATACGTCAACGGCTCAATTATTCAGCACATCATTAAATCCACCACTAAGCATGTGTAATGATCACTAAACAAAACATATAAAAATACACCACTTTATACAAACATACCACACGATATATCCCAAAAAAAAGTGTAAAACGTTTGGTGGTGCAGACCACCAAACTAATGTCTAAAAGAGGGGATCGCGTGTGAAAAGGGATGGTGTTTAATGGGAATCATGCGTGAAAATGACGGTGGTGGTGGAGGATCACCTCCTATAATGGCCAGCCTAATGGTCACCTTACCCATCACATTTATACGAGCGTCACATTAACGTTTCAACACATCGCTAACTCAGCGCTTAACAGTGTTAGTGGTACCATTTAACTAAAACACATAAAAATAACCCATTTTATAAAAACATAACCCACGATATACCCGGATACACTCACAAATAAATAGTGTCTTTTGTTAGGTGGTCTACACCGCTGAACCAACACAAAAAACCTTACCTTGAGCGCGGTGGGTGATTGTTCTTAGAGCACAAGGTATGGGATGAACCGTTAACATGTTATTGGTATGCCATCTCAGCACCATATCATACACCTCCCAATAACACACCAATAACTAAAACACCCTCCCTCATAACACACCACTAACATGTTATTGGGTCCTACAAACTACCCCACTAAAAATACACACTCACTCACAATACAATACAAAAAACCCAATGGCTTGAGCCATTTCACTAGCTCAAATACCTTTGGCTCACCAATGGCACAAGTGATGGTATGACATTTGGCTAGCCATCGGTAATATTAAGGTGCATTTGGCATGTGAATTGCATCCATACCTTGTGCTCTTATGGAGAACGACACATTGGTGAAGGCTCACCGCAGGTAATGATGGTTAAAATAAAGATTAAAAGATTCAAATTGTTGTCATTTTTTATGATTTGTATCATACTTTCTCTTGACCGAAGTTAACATATTTCATTCAACATATATATCCACGATATTCGAGAGCCAAACTTTTACGCTTATTTTAATGTTACTTCACTTTCTCGTATTGTTTTCTTCTTGATGCCAGCTTACTATTTTTGTATGTTAAGCTAACACACTTTGTTTTACTGTAATGGTCAGACATAATATTGTGGTGTTGCCAAAGTAATTATTAAAATTGCTTATGTTCGTAATTTGCTAGGGGAGCTTCATAAGATTTTTATTTTAATTTTGGTTTTTTTACGTTGTTATTCAAGTAAGTTGTCTAGTGGTCCTTCATTCATTTGTATAAATCTTAGGGAGAATTGCATATATATCCTTAAAAAAGCTCAAAATTGCGTATATATCTAACTTAAACTTATAATTGCATATATATCATTTTAAAAGCTTAAAAATTACATATGTATCCAACTTAACTTAATAATTGCATATATATCCTTTTAAAACCTTCATAATTGCATATATATACTTCTAAACCTTTAATATATAATATATATCAAAATAATTATTTGAAAATTATGAAAATTATAAGTTTGAAACTGCAACAACCACATTTGTTTTAAAATGTCCCGAGGTTCAAATGAACTAGATGACCAAAAACGCTATCTCAAGACAATGTTTAACCTCACAAAAAAAATTCACCTTATCTCATATATAATACGAATAGATGAAATAAACTCACTGAATATATCATGATTGTTATATATTATACATTACAGATAAAATATGTTTACAATGACAGCGTATATACTACTGCCAACAAGTTTACAAATAAAGAAAAAATAAATTTAAGAAATATTTTTTTATATAATTATAATTGTAATGTATTCTAGAGTTGCAAATCTAAATTAATTAGTTATTTGGATATATATGATATATTTAAGGTTTAAGAAGGATATATATGTAATTATAAGTTTAGGTTGGCTATATATGCAATTTTTTAGTTTTTGGAAGGATATATATGCAATTAAAAGTTTAAGTAAATTATATAACGCAATTTTGAGCTTTTGAAGAGACATATATGCAATTCCCCCTAAATCTTAAAGGAGGTATATAGAAATTGACGTCATTTTGTGAGTTATTTGGTTGCGATTAATATATCTTTACCGACGGCGTACTGTTATTATTATTTTAAAAGATTTGATTCAGTTTGAGCATTTGTTGCATTATATGTTTAAGAGCTTATATGTTGACTTATAAGCTTATTTGATTTTGGTTGCCTCAATTTTTTGCTATATTGTGAGAATTTTCGGCTTATATAAGTTTATTATATAATAATAAAGTTATATAAATCGGAAATATCAAAATAAGTAAGAAAATTAGTGCTTATGAAATATAAGCCCAAACACAAATAAATTAAACAAACACCTCGCAATATCAATACTTTATATTCTGAGTTAATTACTTAAATGGCCCTTGTGATTTATCGGGTATAAGCGTTACTAAAAGGCGCATGAGCGCCTCAAAACGCCTCGCGTGAGGCGCCACGTCACGCCACGCGCATGTCGCCACCGCCTTACGCCATGTTTTTTAAACTCGATATATATGAATTGTGATATGAATATATAAATATTTTCATCTTTGTCTTGCCTTATCGCCACGCCTATAAACTAAAAGCTCGCTTACCGAAAGCGATCGATCTTCGCCACGCCATGCTTATTTATAACCTTTATAACGAAATTGGTCCATATACTTTTTCCAGATCCTCTCCATATGGTTTTGACCCGTAACGGGTTTAGTCCTTTGACCACTAATTCTATTAGTTGACCGTTGAAATTCATGTTTCGAATAATGAAATGACAAAAATACCCTCTCATTAATATTATCACCGATTATTAATTATCATTACTCCTAATTCCTAAATACAAAAAAGTATATATATAAATAAAATATTTCATTATAAACACAAAAATCAAAACCCATTTATATACAAACATCCAAAAAAAAGTATACATCAATGGTTTGTATTATGTTTCATCCATTTAACTGACTGGCTTTCTTCTTATTCTGCTGATATATCATCAAGTTTCAGATCACATGCATGGTACTTCTTATGTTAATATTGGATTTGGTGGCTACCATATCTTTAT
Source organism: Chrysanthemum lavandulifolium (assembly GCA_022545495.1). NCBI lineage: Eukaryota > Viridiplantae > Streptophyta > Magnoliopsida > Asterales > Asteraceae > Chrysanthemum > Chrysanthemum lavandulifolium. The sequence goes on along the minus strand of CM040245.1, from coordinate 228,268,757 downwards.
TCATCAGTCATACAAAAGTCTCTGTGAGATTAATTTTCCGCAATCTGTATATGATTTTGTGCCTAGTTTGATTTGCGATTCCAAAAAAAAAACCACGAGCTGAATGCTTGTAATCTCTACTTGATCTGATGTGCCCTATGCTACCCATCTTTACCTTAAAAATTCAATTTTGGGTTTTGTATACTATGTTTATTAAATGACAAAAAGACCCTCCAAATCAACAATCAAACTTAGTCAGCTTAACAGAGTTAGGGTAAAAGGACCAAACCTGTTACGGGTCAAAACCACAGGGAGAGGATCCGTGAAAAAAAGTCTAGGGACCAATTTCGTTATAATCGACAAACCATAGGGACCATTTAAGAGTTAATTACTTAAATGCCTTAAAAGGACTTGGTCCCAAACAACATATTTGAGAGTCTAGAGTTGCAGACCAAAATGGGAGATGCTGTCTTCAACCCACACTCGTTTTCATCATTTAATCAAATCACAAACTAAATTACTGGTACTTTATAATAAAAACAATAATTTCCACTCTCAACATTTTAACTCACTCATAGCATCCATAAACCAATGTTTTTCAATACCCATTTGCCAGTTAATCCATTCAACTGTCCTCAAGTCTTTACATTACAATGACTACTTCATTGGTGACAGACTTGTTTCGCTTTACGCCAAACTGGGACTTGTCAAAGATGCACTCAAACTGTTTGATGAAATGCCTCAAAAAGACTTGGTGTCATGGAATTCCGTTATTTCGGTGTTTTCGCGAAATGGGGATGTGGGGTTGTGTTTAGATTTTTTTTTAAGGATGAGAAAGGAGGATGGGATGAGGCCGAATGAGATAACGCTTATTTCGTTGATTTCGCTTGTGGGGTTGTGGAGGGTGGTTATGTACATGGATTTGGTGTTAAGAGTGGTTTGTTATGGGAAAGGAAAGTTTTGAATGCGCTTGTTAATATGTATGGGAAATGTGGGTGTTTGGACGCGGGTTGTGAGGTGTTTGAGATGATTGAGTTGCCGAATTTAGTGTCGTGGAACTCGGTGATTAAGATACTTGTGCAAAGTGGGAGTTTGGAGAGGAGTGTGATGTATTTTAATTTGATGCGTAGAGACGGGGTTTATCCTGATCAAGCTACGATTGTTACTATACTTCAGGGTTGTGGTGATGTAGGTGTTGGGAAATTAGTAGATGCGTTTCATGGTAACATATTGTGTAGTGGCTTGGATAAAAGTATTCCTACCGTGACTGCGTTATTAAATGTTTATGCAAAATCTGGAAGATTAAAGTCTTCGTCTGAAGTATTTAACGAAATAAAAGAACCGGATATGATAGCGTGGACTGCCATGCTTGCTGCATATGCAATGCACGGGTATGGCAGACAAGCAATTGAACATTTTGAGTTCATGGTTCAAAAAGGTCATGAACCGGATCATGTCACTTTCACTCATTTGTTGAGTGCTTGTAGTCATTCGGGTCTTGTAAATGAAGGAAAAAGATATTTCAACATTATGTCTGCTGTTTATAAAGTCAAACCTAAGTTGGAGCATTACTCATGTATGGTTGATCTTTATGGTAGGTCAGGGCTTTTAACCGATGCACGCGTTTTGATCGATAACATGCCAATGGAGCCTAACTCTGGTGTTTGGGGAGCACTTCTTAACGGTTGTAAGGTTTATGGAAACATAGAGCTAGGCGAGGAAGTTGCCGGGAGACTAATTGCTTTAGATCCTTCTGATTCTAGAAATTATATTATGTTGTCGAGTATATACTCTAAAGCTGGCCATTGGGCTGACTTTTCAAAAGTCAGAGCTTTAATGAAGGAACAAGGTCTTGTAAGAACCGCTGGTTGCAGTTTTATTGAACATGACCACCAGATTCATAGGTTTTTAGTTAGTGATCAAGCACACCCTGATAGTGAGCGTATATATGCTAAATTAGATCAAGTCATTGAAAAAATTGGGAAGGCTGGATATGTACCTAATACGGAGTTTGTCCTTCACGACGTAGAGGAAGAATTTAAGGGGGATTTTGTCAAAAAACATAGTGAAAAGTTGGCGATTGCATTTGGTCTTTTGGTGTATGGTGATAACGTGCCTATCATAATTACAAAGAACTTGAGGATCTGTGGTGATTGCCATAATATGGCAAAGTTTGTATCACTTGTTGAAAAGCGTGTGATTATTATTCGTGATACAAGGCGGTTTCACCATTTTGCTGATGGGTTATGTTCTTGTGGAGATTACTGGTAATTTGTAAACTCCGTTTCTATATACACAATTGAATAGAGGTGGCAAAGTAGGCTAGTTGGGTGTCTTGTGTAAGGGGTCAAAATGGGTAATTTTTGGTGCAGTTGACTCTTTATACAATTTTTAGACACTTTGTAATTTTTGTTTATGTGTATCTGGAGCGGGACAGGAACATGTAACACCTCCATGGATCCATGGCAATCCCGGTTATCATGTTGGAAGAGATTCATCGCGTGGACTTGTAAAAATATATGATGTTGTTATCTTGGAAAACAAACACATAGACAAGGGCGGAGCTTAGTGAGGACCGGGAAGGGTCCCGGCCCTCTTAGGCCTAAGCCCGTTAGTGTAATTTTTCTTGATTTCATGTGTTAAAAAAAGTTTTTTTCATCTCGGCCCTCCCATCTAATGTTTTTCCGGAAAAAAATTTGTTTTGGCCCTCCCACATAATTTTTTCTAGCTTCGCCACTGCACATAGACACTGATTTGTTATCACTGTACGTATGATCATCATCATGTAAAGGAATAAGATCATCCCTTCTAATCAGATCCTGTTCTCTTTTCTTTTGCATTCTTCTTGATTATTTTTGTTACTGCTTTTTGCAACCTTGTTTTAAACCATGTTCTGGAAGAGTTCATATACAAGAAATTCACAAGAATAGTGACACTGTATACTGTAATAGTGTATACAATCTGCCCAGTTCTTGATAGTTGATACAAAGGATTGTACAGTTAATATACAAAAGATTAGCAAAGTATTTACACTTTTCCTCTTGTCATTTAAGCTATTTACATTCATACCCCTTAGAATTAGTTTATTTTTTTATAAAATAGAGTAAAATACACTGTTGGTCCCTAATCTTGTACCTAAGTATCACGTTGGGACAAAACTTGCCTTTTTCATCGTGAGGAGTCCAAAACAAGGTTTTTATAGTCTAAATCAGTCCCTTGACCCATTTTCCGTTAGTCAACGTCTGTTATTTTCCCCATGTGCCTTGCACATGAGGGCAAAATGGTCATTTCATTGTTTTTGTTAATTATTTTGGTGGTAAGACTGGTACAACCTTAGGGACTAACGGTGTATTTAATCAATAAAGTTATACCATCACTACCACCACCCTCCATTTATCTCTTTTTCCCCGCTTTCTCTAAATTTCGCTTCTATCTAAAATTAATAGCAACATAGAATGAAAGAATGAACTAGTATGCAATATTATCAAGTACACAATTGCAAAATAAATTTCAACAAAACACGGGAATTGATTATATATTAATACCAAACATATTACAATCACATAAACATACTCTTGAATTGGACAATCCCAATCGAGATACAATCAACATACTACAACCTATCCGATATCGGCTAAAACTCTAACATATCATATGCACATACAATGCACCTTCTATTTGTTTATCCTTCTGATCAAATCATCTAATCTGATCTAATCTAGAATATATCCATATTGGATGTCCAATTCATTCTCTAAGAATCAAACCCTCACTTTCAAAGTCAACCATGAGCTTGTTTAGCTTTTTGTTGCTTATTCTTTGTGGCACCATCCTGCTTTCCCCTACTGTAATGATCCGGCGTGCTTGAGGATGATGCTTCTGGAAAATTAGTTGTCTCGAAGCTGACTTCAATTGCTTGAGATAGTTCATCTGCAAAAACCAAGAAACTGTTAAAACTTGCAAATGCAATATAAATGTTGGCAAAGTTATCAACACGGTCTTTCTTACTAAACTACTCGTATTTTTCATCTTGGAAGTGCAAGATCGAGGCAAATTTTTGGTTGATCCCTACAACAATAAAGAAGCAGATCAGTGACCAGAGTCCAAAGATAACATCAATAGATGAAATGTCAAGGATTTTACGGAACAAAGGAATAGGTCATAAACTAATGTTACATGGTGAAGTAAACTTCGATCAACTTACTATTAACATGAAACTCAACAAGGCTAAAATTATAAACTTATTAGAGCTTCTACTTCTATAAAGGAGTAAGAGTACATGTGTCTTGACGGGGTAATGGGTTATAAGTCGCCAAAGTTGTTATAATGCTGAAAGGCAACCTCTAAATCGTTTTGTATGTATATTGTAATAACATAGTTTTGCCACCAAAATTAATCATTAATAAAAATATGGACAACCTTGACAAAAACAAAAGGTTGGTGGGACATCCAAATCAAATCCATTTTGATCCACACTAAAGACAAGCTATGTCCACACAAATCTATTTTACCAGTTACCCAACCCAACCCATGTTTCCACCGATAGTTTCTAAGATGTACTACACTTGACCTAAACGAAAAAAGAAAAAAAAATTAGATAAGCTTTAGTATGCGTAGAGAATTAATCATGTGCATGGTGAGAAAGATGAGCAATTTGCTTTTTTATTAGCATAGTACACCAGATATAATGTGATTGTGAATGCTGTAAATATACATACCGTTCCATGGGCATGCAAGAGAGACTGCCGTTGTTGATTTAAATCTTGAAGAATTGAAACCCGAGCTCTTGGGTCTCAACATTGTCCTTCTACGTCACGACTCTATCAACGGTTTTATTCAATCTTTACGTCGACATAAGTAATCTTTCTTTTTATCTGTGAAACACGAGACATTGCTCCTTTGTAAAGCTCTTACCTTAAATCTAATTTTAAATATACACACCTACCATCTCCTAACATTTCTAAGATGAGATTTTGTACTTATATATCATAAGATTTGGAACCTAGTATCATTTGGAAAAGTTTGTAATTTCATATAGCAAGGCTCTTGTAATGACAATTTGCACTATACATATACAATAAACATCAAAATGGAAGAAGATTAGTAACCATACCGTTCTTGCATTTGCCATCCAGATTCCAACAACTCATCTCGAGCGACTGATTTAAGTTGGTGATGAAATTCGCTTAACTTCACTCTTCAAGTTATTCGGATCGGACTTGTATTCCTTAGTTTGGCTAAAGCACAACTTTCACATTTGGTCGCAAGGTTCTCGCCTCGAGGTCCATTTTCCTAATCGGAGCAACACACCAAGATTACATTAAAATGTGACATGCATGAAAATTATTATAGCAAGAAATGGCCATGATAACTATACCGAGATTCAGCTTCTTCGAGTCCAACTCTTATTTCAGAAAGCTTCTGCTTCTTTTGCTCTACACATGAACAAACATGCATTTTCATACTCGAAAGATTCATAGTGATGAAGATTTAGAAAACCAAAAAGCACAACAGAATAGGTCATTCGCAAGAAAAATATATGTGCATCTCCATCCGCACAAAACACAGAATAATAATGGTCATCAAAGAAAAACCACAAAACGACACAATGGGCTCTTCACTTGGACAGAATTCAGTCCAGACTTCCTGGTATTATATAGATTGAGTCCAAGATTGGTCCACCATCAGTCATAGGAGACTTAAATTTCAAAACAATGCAATGAAAAAATATCCTTATCCCCAACAAACTAACGATTAAGATCAACATCCATCTAATTCATGTTTGGGTATCTAGCAAGGACATATCTTGAGGCATATTCTCCAAGAAAGGGCAAAACGCTTCTAACGATATCGGTCCAACAATATGAATAACCACACCATCACAATTCAATGACACTTTACATGTAACAAAAGATGCAAAATCCGATACATATTACGCCTAATCTCCATACAAAATGCGGTTATCAACAAAATGAATCTAGTTATATCAAGAATACAAAACCGATACATCACGCCTAATCTCCGATCAATACACATTACTGACAAATTTATAATTATATAAATGACACAAAATGATTGAATGATTGTGATTATACCTAACTTAGAGGCGAATCTTGTTGATGAAGCGACAAGCATCGAATCAGCTCTTTCAAATAATCACCAAACTCTTCATGATCATCTTCGTCATCTAATAACGCTTTGCCTCGATCATCTTGTTTCCATGTGCAGTGTTTCCTGATAAATTTCATGATCATCTTCGTCATCTAATAACACTTTGCCTCCACGTCATCACCACCACCATACTTTCCTCTAGATCACTCTCGTACTCATCCATTTTATAAATGTTTTTGGAAATTGATTGGTTAGAAGTAAAATTTATGTGATTATGAAGGTGAATTTGAGTTTAACTGTGATTTGGTCGCTTAATTTGGAAATTAGGGTTAGGTTAGGGTTTGTATGTGTGATAAGTGAGGTGAAATTTGGGGATAATAAGAAAAGATAGAATATAAATTTGGGGATGTCATTTACAGGGAGTCAGAAGTTACACATTTGAAGGTGAAGGCGATGGTGATGTTGGCTGGAGAAGGTGAAGGTGAAGGATGGGAGAGAGTGATGAAATGAAATATGTGTTTGAGGTTTTTATATATAAATGGGCAAAATGGTCATTTAACAAGAATGACGGGATTTAACAATATTTAACGGGACGTTAATTAACGGAAAATGGGTCAAGGGACTAATTTAGACTATAAAAACCTCCTCACGATTAAAAAAGCAAATTTTGTCCCAACATAATGTTTCGAGACAAGATTAAATATTTTAGTCTATAAAATATCTAATGTCTTCCATTTTACACGTATGTGAATCTTCTATCCATTAAGATATTCCCCCTAATCAACAACTAAGAACTCCATTACAATCAAATCAATCAACCCATTTCTACTAAATTTTCATTTGCCTTTTTTCTTCTTGAGGGGAGGTGAATCAAAACCAAACCAAAACCAGTCTTCTTGATCATGACTTCATCAGTTGATTGGTCAGAACTACACCCTGAACTAATCTTCACAATCTCACAAAACCTCAAAATCCACAAAGACTACATCCGTTTCGTTACTGTTTGTTCGAGTTAGCGAAAATCCACTCCCAAAACCCTAAACACCTCCCACCACACTCCATTGGCTCATGTTTTCTAAACCAAACTCAAACAACCATAAAAAAATCATCTCAAGTCATTTTACAATGTTTCGGATATAAAAAATTACCACCTCCCCCTCCCAGAATGTTCCATATTTCGCCGCATTGTGCGGTTTTCCCACGGATACCTAGTTGTCCTAGAAGAAACACCCGAGGTTTTTATGATAAACCCTTTAACTAGAATTAAGCATAGCCTTCCACCTTTGACGCCATTTCCTAATGTTACGAAGTTTGATAAATATGATATAAGAAGAGAGTATACACTTAGGACGTTAGATGGGGATGTTTATAGTTGTAGTTTAAAGGAAATGCGTGACTCTTTTATTAAAAAAGTTGTGTTTTCGTCTAGTCCAGGCGATGATAGTAAGTCTTATGTTGCGGTTTGTATTTTTAATCAAACGGGTGATTTAGCGTATTGTAAGAAGGGTGAGAGTGTGTGGAGGTTTATTGACGGTGTCTTGAGGCGTATTGTGAGGATGTTGTTTATCATAAAGGTTGTTTTATGCGGTTAGTAAATATGGGAATATTGTTGTTTCCATCGTCATTTGCTTTTCCTTTTCTAATCGTAAAGGTTTGTATTCTTAATCAAACAGTGATTTGCAACCATCGTCATTTGCTTTTCCTTTTCTAATCGTTTTGCCTTTTCTTTTAACTCATAGACTTCATTTCTAAAAATTCATTTTAGTCTTTAAAACTTATTTTTAGTTATGATTTTTAGACTAAGCTCACACAATTGATTATATTGTTTTTGCAAAGTGTCATCATCAATAGAAGAATAAGATGAGTCGGAATGTACCTCGTTTGATTCATGAGCCATTAGGGTGATCTCATCCTTGCTTGATTCTTCATCATCCTCACTATCACTCCAAGCACCACTTACAAAAGCTCGTTGAGTTTTGCTTTTAGGTGGCTTGGGACAATCTCCTATTAGGTGACTTGCATCACCGCATCTAAAGCACTTTCTTTCACCTTTACCCTTTTTGTCATCCCGATCTTTTCGGAATGGCTTCTTTTCTTCTCGAGGTTGTCTTACAAACTTTCCTCTTCTTCTAAAGAACTTTTTGTTCGTCATCATCACTTGATTCCGTTCTTGCTTTTAGAGCAACGGATTTGATTTTCTCTCTTTTTCCTTTGATGATTTCCGAATCTTTCTCCATCACCATTTCGTGTACTTTGAGGTTTCCGATTAGCTCGTCTAGTGTCACTTTTGAGAGATCTTTTGATTCCTCAATAGCCGTCACTTTAGCTCTCCACTTTGGATGGAGTTCTTCAAGAAATTTCGATAAAGTTCTTACTATGAAAAGATTCATCAAGTGCTTTAAGAGATGTAATAATAGTATTAAAGCGAGCAAAGCCACAATCAATGGTTTCATCTTCGGGGATAACAAATTATTCGTATTGTTGAACAAGAAGATCAATTTTGTTATCCTTGACTTGTGAATTTCCTTGATGTGTAATAATCAAAGATTCCTAAATATCTTTAGCGGTTTCACACATAAAAATTCTTTCATATTCTTTTCTAGGCAAAGCATTATAAAGCATCATTTTAGTTTCATTATTTTTAGTTTCTTTTGATCATCAACAGAAATATCTTTTGTTGTAGAACTAAAATCTCCTTTAACTATAACAAACCAAAGATCTATATCTTTTGATTTTACATATGTTTCAAAAAGGTTTTTCCAATAGATAAATCCATTGGTTTCAAAGAGTGGTGGTTTTTGCATAGATTGCCCTTCTTTAAGTTTTCGGAATCCATGGATCGTTTCAAGTTTATAAAATACAATATATTTTAGAAATTCTTGAGCAACGAGGCTCTGGTACCAATTGTGGAAAACCAGAAGGGGGGTTGAATAATTTACCGATTAAAAAATTTGTTTTGAAACTTATTGAAAGATCAATTGATATTGATCTTAGATATGTTAGTGAATAATAATCAATATGCAAACAATATATAAAGAGTATATAAGGAAAGAAACAATTAAACTACAACAAGTTGTTTATAGTGGTTCGGTCTACAAGGACTCTTTTCCTTGCCCTACTCCACTCCCGAGTCTCACACTCAAGAGTTTAACTTCACTAGTCAACAAGCTCCTTTCACCGTGGGAGAAACCTTTACACTTCACTTACACACTATTTCCGACACTAAGCTAGATGTCGAGTTCTTTTCAAGGTACAACCACTCCCACACACATGTATTTTAAGGACTAAAATACTAACCACTCACACTCACAAGATTATGATGGTTTGGAACAACAATGAAGTATGAATCAACACTAGATCATACAACAACAAACAAACAAGACTTTCAACTTCTTGTTGAAGCTTGAATGTGCCTTGATCTTCTTTGCTACAAAGAGATCACTAATATGATATGAACCGAGTTAGAAATGTTAGAGAAGGAATGTATGAGAATATGATGAAATGGATGCAAAACAACTTGGTTTGGCTTTGCTATTTATAGCAAAATGCTCGTGAGCACCACGGACCCTTAAAAGGGTTAAGTCCGTGTTAATATTTGGTGCCACGGGTCGTGACAAGATCACCAAAATCTTACCAAAGTCAACCATATCTATCAAAGATTGTGTAAGTTATGTAGAGTCTAAATCTACACAAAGTATCTATTGAAATCTTCTAAAGATTTCAATGATGCACTACATGATGTCATGGGTTTGTTTTTCTATTTTTAGAAATATGTTAAAATACATATGTAATGTTTTGTTTTAAGAAACCAAACATTCTTGAACTAAAAATACTAACATACATTATGGTTTAGAGTCATATTAAATTACGATTAATCAAAATGTAAATGCTTGAGTGATGAAGATTTTATTTGAAAGCTTGTTTTAATATCTATTAAACTTGACAAGCTTTAAATTTTATAAAAATTAAATTTACTTTTGTCGTTAACAAAACTTAGATAAAGATCATAAAATATAAATAACGTTTAATGACGATATTTGTATTACTCTCTCCGTCCTATTTTTTTTGTCCAGTTTGACTTTGACCGGTCTTGTTCAACTTTGACCATTAATATATTTATTTGTGTTATATAATATTTGATGAAATTTATACCAATGAAAAATACATTTAAAACCCAATGCATTCATATATTTTTCATCAAGTAGTATATAACACAAACAAAAATAATTATGATCAAAGTTAAAGAAGAAAGTCTAAAAAAGTCAATAGTAGACAATAATTTTGAGACGGAGGGAGTAACAGATAGAATATAAATTTGGGGATGTCATTTACAGGGAGTCAGAAGTTACACATTTGAAGGTGAAGGCGATGGTGATGTTGGTTGGAGAAGGTGAAGGTGAAGGATGGGAGAGAGTAATGAAATGAAATATGTGTTTGAGGTTTTTATATATAAATGGGCAAAATGGTCATTTAACAAGAATGATGGATTTAACAATATTTAAGCGGGCGTTGATTAGCGGAAAATGGGTGAAAAGGCGATTTATCTGATAAAAGCTTTGTTTTGAACTCCTCACGATTAAAAAAGCAAATTTTGTCCTTTCGAGACAAGATTGAATATTTTAGTCTATAAAATATCTAATGTCTTCCATTTTACACGTATGTGAATCTTCTATCCATTAAGATATTCCCCCTAATCAACAACTAAGAACTCCATTACAATCAAATCAATCAACCCATTTCTACTAAATTTTCATTTGCCTTTTTTCTTCTTGAGGGGAGGTGAATCAAAACCAAACCAAAACCAAAACCAGTCTTCTTGATCATGAGTTTATCAGTTGATTGGTCAGAACTACACCCAGAACTAATCTTCACAATCTCACAAAACCTCAAAATCCACAAAGACTACATCCGTTTTCGTTCCGTTTGTTCGAGTTGGCGAAAATCGACTCCCAAAACCCCTAAACACCTCCCGCCACAGCTCCCTTGGCTCATGTTTTCTAAACCAAACTCAAACAACCTTAAAAAACAGCATCTCAAGTCATTTTACGACGTTTCGGGTATAAAAAATCACTATCTTCCCCTCCCAGAATGTTCCATATTTCGCCGCAGGTGCGGTTCTTCCCACGGATACCTAGTTGTCCTAGAAGAAACACCCGAAGTTTTTATGATCAACCCTTTTACTAGAATTAAGCATAGCCTTCCACCTTTGACGTCGTTTCCTAATGTTACGAAATTTGATAAATATGATATAGGAAGAGAGTATACACTTAGGTCGTTAGATGGGGATGTTTATAGTTGTAGTTTAAAGGAAATGCGTGACTCTTTTATTAAAAAAGTTGTGCTTTCGTCTAGTCCAGGTGATGATAGTAAATCTTATGTTGCGGTTTGTATTCTTAATCAAACGGGTGATTTAGCGTATTGTAGGAAGGGTGAGAGTGTGTGGAGGTTTATTGACAGTGTGCAGGCGTATTGTGAGGATGTTGTTTATCATAAAGGTTGTTTTTATGCAGTTAGTAAATATGGGAATATTGCTGTTTGTGATGTTAGTGGGGATGTGGCGAATGTGAGTTTGGTCGATCGCCTTCGAGCTGGTGGTGATATGCAGTATTTGGTTAGTTTAGGTGATGAGTTGTTGTTGGTGACAAGGTATTTGGAGTTAGGGTTTGATGTGGATCAGAATCAGCTTGATGTATTTTATAAAACAACCGAGTTTCGTGTGTTTAAGTTAGTTGTGGGTGGTGAAATGTGGGAGAGTGTTGGTAAGTTGGATGAATGGGCTTTGTTTTAGGGAGAATTCATCGATGGCGTTTCGTGCTTGTGATTTTGAAGGGTGTAAAAGGAATAGCATTTATTTTACAGATGATTATTCGAGTGGAATTATGATGGTGGGAATGCAGATCATGATTTGGGCGTTTATGATTTGGAAGATGGTAGTGTTATAGCTTTGCCTTGTTATTCACGGAGGTTTTACAATGGACGACGATGGCCTCCTCCTATTTGGATCACTCCTAGTCTGAATTGATTCTGTAAGTTTTTAATAAGTCTTCTTGTTTTTCTTTTATATTTTTATGCTTATAGACTGTGAGGTTGTTTACTCCTTATTTTGTCGAAATTAGGAGGTGTTATGCATTTGAATACCTTATTGACCTGTTGACCCATTTGATTCCCAATTGATTTGTTTGATTCTGTAGTTAAAAATTTAAAATCCTGTAGGTTAACCTGCTTGATCCTCTAGACATAAAACCTAACACAAAATGACCCGTTAGTAGGTAAGCTGGCGACTCTAAGTACCAACTGGGGCTTGCTCAGTGGTACCAATACCCCTCCGCAAACACGCAGTTGACAGGTCATAGAGGTCTTTGGATAATGATCAGGGTTCAAACCCAACTCTTGGCTAATAGTTCGCTGGGATGGGAGCTCATTGCCTGGGCCGGGTCCTTGGGAAGGGTCCGGTTGGCATCATAAGATGCATGGGATCGGGGTGTTCCCACCGATTCGCACTTTTTGGAGGTCAACTGGCAACTTTAAGAGATGCACGTAGTTCTTACTTCTTACACATTTCGTAGGCCACAAGACCAACAACACTCCAGGCTAATAGACTTGTAAGAAAAATAAGGCAAAAATACTTAATTTTGTTTAGGAATTGAACTTCTGCAACCCTAAACATTTTGAATGATGAAAAAGTGCCATGCTCACTCAACAACATGAGCAGTATAAAGCGATTTGTTTCAAAAAAAGTATTAAGCGAGTCCCTTTGGTGATGAAGAAGAACTTTTTACTGATGCACAACTAAATTAAGAAACATAAACACCTCTTTGTTACTTGTTAACACTGAACAGTAACCTTTTTTTTTCAGTGCGAAAGTGGTATATATTAGAAATCATAAAACAATAAAGCCAAGATAGAGATAAACTTGACCAACAAATAAAAACAATCATTCTAGCCAACATACAAACCAAAATAATGCAATTCAAACATATAAAACAGCATATATGAGGCTGAAATCCCTATGTTCCAAATCATGAAACTTTGAGGACTGCAGTAGTTTTCATCACTTCGAGGCTCAAAAGTGGTAGTTTCATGTGATCCATTAGGGCCTTTAACAATACTTCCTATATTTTTTTAATTTACTGGAACAATCTTGCATCCTTTCTATCCAAATCTAATACACTTGCAGTTAAGCCAAGTCGTCTAATATATGCTGTTTTGACAAGGTTTAACTTCCATTTCTTAAATAATGTTATTTGATGAGTCTGATACTCTGATACATTGTCCAATGTGCCAAATTGTATTCGCATGATGACATTAAAAAAATATATGATTATGTGAATCACTGCAAGTATCACACAGAGATCATTTGAAATCCACACGAGTCTGCCATTTAGCCATTCTATCTTGGGTTTAACGTCTTTTATGAGTGGCCAACCAAAGTTTTGTGCATTGTTCACATGGTGATTGAGAAGCTGTACTGCTTTACCTTTCTTGCTAAGAAAATGAATAATCGCTAGAGACACTTTACATTTGACTCACTGGAACATAACAAGGTAAAGACATTTTTGCCAAGGTTCAAGGGTATAAAGCTAGTTAGGCCAGATTTATAGGTTTTTATATGAAAAGAAAGTGTATAGGTATGTTTTTTATAGCTTTAACCTCCATCCTCCTTACCTATTCCCATCTTCAAAGACTGCTCAACACATTCTTGTTGAACAAAGGGTAGAAAGTCATTTGTGCAAAGTTGCTAATGGCGGTAAAATGGACCAATTGTGTGTGTATTGGGTATCGGGTCAAAGGTAACTTTCAGTAAGGATCGGTTGAGGTCAACACTTTCTGTCCAGTTTTTTTTTTTTTTTTTTTTTTTTTTTTTTTTTTTTTTTAATTTATTTTTATACAAATGTGTTTAATATGATTTAAAAATGATAATAATTTTTGTGGGGCCGGAAAAGGAGAGCTTTTGTGATTCAAAAAGCGATATGACCCTTTACCTTTATAGCTATTTTTCTATATTTGTTTGACCTCTTAGAAAGAAGAGTAAGCATAAATCTGACAAATTATATTGAATAGGATCAAGATTGCGATTTCCACTATCACATGTCATTCATATTTTAGAGTCCCATATGATTTTCCTACCTTAACTTATTTGATTCTCAATTTTAGTCCTTACTTTTAGGAATCCATTGTGCTTGTCAACATTTTCTTAAACTTATGATAGTTCATACAAATTAATTGCAGCTGAAGTTGGTTCAAGTGCTTGCATAGTGGAGCTTTGTGACTTATGAGGACAACTTTGTATCATCATACCAGTCATGATTTTCTTATCGGCAAAATTGGAAATCTGTAAGTAACATCCACTATCTGGAAAACATATCCATAAAGCAACGTGTTTGATTTCTGAATATTGGGGCTGTGTGTTGTATAATACAGTAGCATGTGAATAACAGCTGTCCTGTATATTGTTATGTAAAGGAAGGAGATTTGAGGAGACCAAATGAATATCATTAGTTTTCCATCTTAGAGAATGTAATTATGAAATGGATGTTTATTACATAGCGTAATAATTGATGCTACTTCAAAATTATCTGTTAATATATATAATCGGTGGAAGTGGTCTTTGTTGAGTGCTTTCAAGTCTTGTATGTTCTATCGTGTCTAGAAACTTTGCTAAAGCAAAGAGACCCTGTTAAATCTAACACTACAACAAGACATCAACACAACAATAAGCGATTACTTGTAACTCATATTCAAGTATGTAGCAACTGTTCTAATAACACTGAATTCGGCATCTTTAGTTACTTCTGGGACTTATTCGTGTACATTTTGTTATTAAATGGTATAGTTACAAACTAACAAGTTCGTCATTTGGTGGAGACATATTGAAATAAGTCCTCCGATGCTCTTGACATGTATATCGAGAGGAGGCAAGTTGTACTCAATGTCGAGCTCTCTGAAGATCCTTATCATTTCAAAGATCAATTCACTTCTTCTTTTCCATCGTTGTGTCATATTATGATGATTTACCACATGTTTTGGCCACAACACCATGTTTAACCTGTTCATGTCCTCGACACCTTTCACAACTATTGTTACATCATCGAACCAGTAATCGCTCTTATTGACGACATACCTGAAATAACATTAGATCATTATATAGTTTATAGCAAATTCAGGGTGGTGGTTATATTACTAGTAGTAACACTAATTATTAGAACCATTTTTCTAGGGGCTCAACAGGAGAAGAAGCCAATGTTGACTTTTGAGGTCAAACAAATCAAACTTTTAAGTTCACAATCTTGAAAGAGAAATGATATTTCTTCCTACAAAACATTCCTACTTATCTTCCAAGTTACAGGATTCTGACAAGCGGAGAAAATATGAACCCTGAAAATGACAATACAAATTACAACTGTTCCGATTTTAAACTTTTGGTAGTGGTTTTAAAGTTGACTATTTTAGAATTGACCGAAAAGTCAACGTTTATTCCTTTTCACAACATGTATTGTAGCATCCAGTCCCACGTTGCCTGTGAACCCAGTTATGATCCTTTTATACATGTAATATATGTCATCGGCAACAAATTTCCTCTTGTAGTTAAGCTTATTCAGAGTTATCAGGTGAGTATGCTATATGGGGCCTTTGGGGTTACAAATGTGAACAACTTAGTGAGTATCACATCTCGTACAGACTGTTAACTAGAACTGTGAGCCTGTCATATGCCCTATGTTGTGTGCTACTACTATGATTATGAACTTTTTTTCTTTTCTTTTCTTTTTCTTATTTTAGTTGAGTTAATGTGATTAGGGGTCTAGTTTTTAGCTCTAGATGTTACATGTATGAAGAGTAAACTTATGATTTTGCAAGTTTGCAACAACAACAACAACAACAACAATACCCAATCTTGCCGGATATGAGGGAGGGTCGGAGGTAGGATGTAATCAGTCACACCCCTACCTGATGATAAAGGACAACTTTGAGATAAACCTCCAACGAGTGCGTGTGTGTGTCTTGGCGTGAATAGGAGGGCACTAAGATAAAGATAATGGAACAAGCATCTAAGACTAACAAGATAGAAGCATGCATAGACATAAGTGCATAAAGACATAAAATCGTAAGCATTAAAACATATAAAGAATATATGGGTATATGAGCATATAACGTCCTAATTACTAAGGGGACAACCGATAACTTATTAGAAAAAAAAAGCCGTACAAGCAAATACATGCATTAAAAGCACAAAAGCATAAATGTATAAAAGCAACAAGCAGACATAAAGCATACATGCATATATGAAATAAAGTCATATAAGTAAAGCCATACAAGCATATATAGCCAGTAAAAGCACAAAAACATAAAAGCCATGGAATCGGATAAATGGGCCTACGCGCATACATAAGCATATGTACAGGGAAGGTGCAAACATATTGCAAGTAAAAAGAATGCAGATTCTGAAGTTTGTGTGCATACTTTTGATTTCTTTTTCAATTCTTGATCTTGTTCCATGGCGTATAGATGTTGATGGAGAAGTTGATCTCATCTCCCATTGCAGGACTACGACTGTAATTACCAATTGATTTGGTAGCTAAAAGCGCTGTTTGGGTATATTATTTTCTGACCGTTTTTTTCATGAACACAGTTGTCAGAATACTTATCTCGTCCACTATTATCTGAAACCATCAAAAGCAAGTGCCTTAGCTACCATATCAAAACACATTGAAAGATTTTATTTGAATTATTTAAGCTAAAGACAACCCAAATCGACTCATACAAAGTAAATGGGTTGAAATTGCGACATCTAATAAAAAGGCGAAGGATTATTAATAATTACCTGAGTGCCATCCACTTCACATCGATCACCAACGTCATAGGGATGCATTATGAACAAGAATACGATCGACTCAAATATTGTCTTCCCAGTGGTACCAAATACGTATGCACCTAAAGCGAGTTGGGTTGTGACAAATATCAAGAACTGGGTAACCTGGGCACCACAGATTATAAGCCAGATTACCAAAATCATGATAGTTACGATCACGTTCATTATATGATGGAGATCATCCACTGCTGTTTTAGTATCGTTGACAGATAAAGCTAAAGTCCTCCTTTCTCTATGCGCTTCCATCTTTATGAACAAATACGAAAGTCAGTTTATAAATTCAAGTTCTGACCCTAAAGGTGCATGGGTGGTATCTGGTTTGTTACTTGTGGTTAGCTTTTGTGAAAAAAATAAATTCAAGTTTCCGGCTCCAGTGCTCATCAGAGACCAGAGTCTAAAAGCATTTGAAAAGGATTCATTTACCATCCAATTACTGAAACCATCGTCGGTTATTTCCACTTTACACATTGATCCAGCGAATAGTTCTTGGGTTTTTGTAAGTTTATCTTCTCCCAACCGATGCTTCAGATCTTCTATGGTAATACACCTTTTAAGATTCATAAATTGCCAAGACAAATGTTGATATCAATCTAACAGATAAAAAATGATATTCAGGTTGACTTTTAAGGTCAAACCTGTATATTATGATAAAAGACACATGCTTTGTTACAAATAGCAGTAAAAACATATCTTAGATGTTAATTAGTAACTAATAGAGCATTTTGTAATTTTCAGAAATGCATTTACCCAGCCAGCCTGTTTTGAACCGTTATCCAACCATTCTATTATTTATAGTTTAAGCATATTCAAACACCCCATAAGAGGTTTTTTCACAACTAGTTAGTAAGAGATAGTGGGATTGCTTACTTGGAATGCTGAGCCACCCTTCCGAATATTTCACGAGCAAGGCGTTTTACATGCTCGTTTCTTGCTCATCGAATACTGCGTCTTCGTCTTCCTCATCCGATCGAGCGGGTAAGTCCTCCTCTACTGTTGACAAACGAGGTAAATCTCCAGCCTGTACAATTTCTATCATCTTTTTCACTTTCATGGCCACTAGCTTTTTCTTTCCAAGCACGTGCCTAGATAACTTCCACATGTTTCCTCTCGATTTTACCCTCAATCAGATCCCCACCAAGTTTCTTTATCACATATTGCTTGTATAGTGACACTCTAATACGTCTAAAGAACGATATCAAATGGAAGGAAGCAGCAAGAATTTTTACTATAATTGTTTTTAGAAGCCAAATGAGTGTACCCACGAGTAAACATAGCATGACTTTCTTTAAAATCCGAGGAACCTCATTATTGCTGTTGTTTAAGCTCTTGTCCATCACAACAAAATGGCATGCAATCATGACTAAACTCAACCAAACAAAATTCTGGATCGACTGCCTTATCCCATACCGACATACAAAATACCTATTCTCAAATGAAGATTGGACTGTATTAGTGAGACTGCAACAGCTACACCCCAACCGGAGATTAGTTTTCCACAAATAATTACTAAGAGAAGTAATTCCCATTTCCAGACAGGAACATCCCAAATTTCTAACACTTTCAACACAGAAATGGAAAGTGTGCAAATGACTGCTGCTAAAAGTAACACAAGCAATACCCATTGAGCTATTTTTAGAAGGCGTTTATTCTTTAGGTGGCTTGTTTCTTGAATGACACAATCTATGTTAAAATCATCCTCCAAGAACCAGCTGTAGTCTTTCTTAGGTCCGGACTTCCTTTTCACCTTCAAACATGAACCATCTGAAGGCATGGACCTAACAATCCCATATGAAGCTTGATCCTGTGACACTTCTTCAAGGGGTGCATCATCTTTGGCCTTGACAAGAACCTCGATCAATGGGTTTTTGGTTGAGCTTGTGAATAGGGCCATGTAGAAGATTAGACGTACTAAACGAAGGAGGTGACTTTGATGCTTTTATATAGGAAAAAACAACTAGAAGTACTAAATGTAGTAGTTTTTTGTGGAGTCATCAGGAATCTGATTCTTACAGAAACACAAAGCATGAAACATTGTTTTCTGTGAGACTTTCAAGTATGAAAACTGTTGTGAGTGATTTCATTTGCAAACAGTGCCACTCATTTGGTTGAATCAAAGAATTTGCATCTACTGAGATGACATTAGTGACACAGATGGGAAACAAAATGCATCTTTGCAATGTGGCATCTATGAATAAAGAGGCATAAGTGAACCCGCCCCATAAATAAAACAATATAATGAAAAAATGACAAGGCAGCCAATACTGCAATTTAGCTCAAATAAGAGAATAAAGTTGAAAGTAGAAAAAAGGTGAAACAGCATAAGAAGTTTGGAACCAAATCTTTTTGTTGCATGTGAGCATATATAGTATAAATTATATTTTGGCCTTGATAATGTCTGTAAATGTAGGTTTTCTTTCAGGAATACTATCAGATCAGACGGGCTACGTGAGCTAATAATCTCGACATTGCTCCGTACATCTAAAACGTCAAGGACCAAACTTGTACGTTAAATAGTTTACAACCGCCAAGCGGTTAAAAGAAGTTATAGTTAGTTATTCGGTTAAGTTAGTTAAATAACCGAATTATGGTTATGGTAGTTAGTTATTTGTCGGCGAATGGACACAACGGTTCAACCGTACCGTTTGGAAACCTATATATATATATATGTACATATACTCGTTGTAAACGTTAGACGAAATAAAGTTATTCAGTATTATTTGCATTTCATTTTCGACTCACACTTTGGGACAACAATTGGCATCGAGCCTTGTTTCATTACACGCGTTTAGATACCAAGAAAACCTTATCGAGAACAACCAAAGAAGAATACGCTGTAACAATTGTTTGAGCAGGAATTACAGACGTTTAAATAAGAAGAGGAACATTGCACGGATAACTAGGACGCAAGGAAAGTAGTATCGACCGTACTTGTGTAAGAATTGCAAGCGTTGGCATCAAGCGACATTGGTGGCGATTTTGTTGTGATCACTGGAACGCGACAACAAAAACAAGAAGGAGAACAATTGTTTACACCTTTGTTGGTGACTGAAATCACGCGACAACAAAGAGAAGGAGAACCTTTGTTGCTAACTAACGCAACAAAGAAGAAAGGATACGACGTCAAGAAGATAGGAAACTTTTTGTGAAAGAAACCGGTTGACAAGAGAAACACAAAGGGACACGCGTTATACACGCAAGAGGAAGAATTGCTTGTTAGACGAGGTTGAAAGATACCGAGAAGAGACAAACAATCCGAGATTGTTTTGTGAAGAAAGAAAACATTAGCAATACACGAACAACAACAATAACAAACAAGAAAACAAACTGATCATTTGTTTTGAAGAAAAATACCGACGGGTATTTGAAGACTGTTGTGGACACGGTGTGGAATAAAGAACAAGGAGTAACACGTTTTGGAGAGGAACAAGCAACAACAATGACAAAATTAACAAATCATTTTGTCTTGGAGAATAATACCGAGCGGTATTAAAAGAAAAAAACAAACCGCCTGTTTGTTTGGAAAATACCGAAAGGTATTTGAGAAAGATTTGTGAAAGGGAGACTTTGAAATTCGAAAGGCAACGTGGGCAAGTGTGGTATAGCAAACAAGAAGGAACTCGTTCGGTTTATTGAAGAAAAAGGCAATTCGAGAACAACAAAAGGAGACCGCAAAGTCTTTGCCTTGCGAATTGATTTTCGAGATAAGAAATAAGCGACGAGGCAACAAGCAACAACACGTTGGTGAACAAGGGAAAGAAAAAAAGGCGTAGTTGGTACAATACTCAAGTACCGACACACGAGAGGGAATACATTTGTGTTTAACACAACCACGAGGTCACAATCAAAATTCTTGGTTTCTATTATATTAAGATAGTATAGAAGTTTATCTTGTACTATTAGGAAATCCGATAACTATTATTGATCCCGTACTATTAGGATTCCGGAAAATTATTTTACATTCCGTAATAGTAGAAATACCATACTAGTTAGAAAATCCCAAACATTAGAAAGTGAAGATCATACGCGCACTTAGAATGTCTGGCGACGATCTTAACACCGCTTTAATCACATCAAAACCCGTAACACCTATGACACACTATCAATGCCCTAAGTTGAAATCGACAAACTACACAGTTTGGTCAATTCAAATTAAGGTTATACTTGAGGCACAAGGTTTATGGGAAATGATAGAACCTAAGGAAGATACGCAAGAAGATGACAAAAGGGATAAGGCAACGACCGCCTTCCTTTATCAAGCGTTGACCGAAGATGTGATATTACAAGTGGCGGGCTGTAAAACAACAAAAGAATTATGGGATTCGTTAAAGAAAAGACACGTTGGAGAAGAGAAAGTGCAGCAAGCAGGGTTAAAATCATTAATGATTGGATTTCAAACACTTCAGATGAAGGAAGATGACACGGTGGATGCATTTACGGCTAAACTAAACGGCTATGCCACTAAGGCTAAAGAATTAGGAAAAACACTTGACGAATCACTTTTAGTACGAAAACTATTAGATTCCACACCAGATAGATTCATTCATATAGTTGCATCCATATAACAGAGCAGTGATCTTGATGACGTTACCTTAGACGAGATCACTGGAAAACTTAAGGCATTCGAGGAAAGAATAAAACTACGAAAGGGAGGACAAGTAGAAAGCCAGGAAAACTTACTATTCGCACATGGCGAACACTCGAAAAAGGAAAGGCGTTTTAATAATCGCATAGGTAAATCAAACTTTTCACGGCAAACGGCAGCGTAATAAGAATAAGTATGATTCAAGGAGGAAGGCTCAACTCACAAAGAAGATCAAACACAAAGTGGAGCAGTGAGTGGGATATGAGCAAAGTAAAATGTCACAAATGTGGAAAAATTAGACATTTTAAAAGGCGCAAAGAACCATCAACAAGTCATGAACAATCAAACCTTATCTTAGAAGGCGAAGAACCATCACTATTAATGGCTACACAGTGAACACGAAGAAGTATTGTTAAATGAAGGACGATTCACCCCAGTATGCTATAGAAGACATAAGCATATGGTACTTAGATATGATGCAAGTAACCACATGGCGGGAATTAGGAATCATTTAGAGACATTGAAGAACATTTAACAGGACGTGTACATTTTGGAGATGGATCGTATGTAGAGATAAGGGTAGAGGCTCTATATTGTTAGGATGTAAAAACCATGAACAAAAGATAATATCGGATGTATACTACATTCCAAACCTTAAGAGAAACATACTAAGTCTAGGACAACTTATGGAGATAGGTTGTAAGATCATCATGGATGGAAATATACTGACTTTGTATGATAAAAATAAGAAGTTGTTGATGAAGGTAGAAAGATCGAAGAATAGACTTTACAGTATTAGATTGAAAATACAAGCACCCATATGCCTCTTAGCAAATGTAGATAACCAAGCATGGTTATGGCACGCTAGATTAGGTCATCTAAACTTTGATGATATCAACAAGATGACAAGGAAAGGTCTAGTAGAAGGAATACCAAGGATAAACCATGCATGACAGATTTGTGATGCATGCGTATTAGGAAAACACAGTAGGACACCATTTCCAAATCAAGCTAAGTTCAGATCAAAGAAACCTTTGGATTTAGTATATGGAGACCTATGTGGTCCTATAAGTCCAGCCACACTCTCTGGAAAGAAACTCATTTTCTTGTTAGTGGACGACTGTACACGATTTATGTGGGCCTACTTTCTAACATCGAAAGATCAGGCATTTAACACGTTCAAGGAGTTTAAACATCAAGTTGAAATGGAAATGAGAACAAAATTAAGGATGCTAAGAACAGATAGGGGAGGTGAATTCACATCTAATGAATTCACCAAATATTGTAAAGAAACTGGAATAGCACGACAATTGACAGCACCATACTACCGTACTCACCTCAACAAAAATGGAGTTGTGGAAAGGAGAAATAGAACAGTGCTATCTACTACGAGAAGTATGATGAAAGCTATGAAGTTACCATTAACCTTTTGGGCGGAAGCAGTCAGACACGCCATTTATATACTAAACAGGGCACCTATAAGAGCCCTGGTAGATAAAACACCATATGAGGCACTCTACAACAGAAAGCCAAATCTGGAAAACCTAAGGATATTCGGATGCACAACTTATGCCAAGGTAACTATACCTCACTTGAAGAAGCTGGATGATAGAAGCATACCAATGATTTACTTAGGAGTAGAGGAAGGATCGAAAGCATGTAGGCTATATGATCCAAAGGGAAATAGAAAACAAGTTAGTAGGGATGTAAAGTTTATGGAAACAAAACCATGAGATTGGGATAACGACATAGAGGATACAAGTACAAAAGGCTCATTTTGGGCAAGTTTTGTGGTAGAAGGAGTCAACAATGGAACCACTACATTAGTCAACTCAAAGAACAATGACAACACCTACCAAGAACAGGAACCAATTACTTTTCCAAACTCTCCAGTCACCCCACCAACATACATTTACATCCCACACTCAAAAGAGGAAGAAGAAGCTGTTAATACAAATAAGCCGTAAAAACATTTATTTTTATTTTACGATCTTCTAAATGTTTTGTCGATAACAAACGTAAAATAATTTTAACGAAACAAATAAAATACGTAAATGGTTTGAGCCAATAGTTTACTAACACACTTACGTTTTCATATAAAACTCTAAACAAGTAATAGTGTTTTCATGTTATAGTAATGCATATGTATAACAACTAGTGTTTACATATTGGGTATATATATATATATATATATATATATATATATATATATATATATATATATATATATATATATATATATATATATATATATATATATATATATATATATATATATATATATATATACACACATACTTAGTATGTATTGTATTGGGTAATATAATGGCTAGAAGTCTAAGTATTTGACCCATTGACTAAATACATTGAGTGTAGATGGGTAAAGCCCAAAGTCCATGACCCATACCCATGGAGGATGATCCATAACCCGTGACCCATTGCATGACATCATGCATAAGTCATAATGGGTATTATCCATGACCCATGGAGCTAACCCATGACCCATTGACTAGATGCATTGCATCTTCTAGATACATTGTATCTATTTGGATACCTGTTAGGTCACTAGTTTTACAACACAAGCTTACTAAAATGAAATAGAGAGGAGAAGAGGGGCGGATGAACACGTTAAACACTCATACTCACGTTATAATGGAACGGTTATGCAAAGAGAGAAAGAGAATGAATAACATGAACAACCAACCCTCAAATGAGGGTTTACAAGAGTATTTATAGGAGGGAAGCTAGGGCAACACTCCTAGTTCCCATCCTTTCTTATGTGGGCTTGGGCCTAAGCTTATGGGCCTTCTACATAAGCTTGACCTTAAACAAACATAAAGGCCATAATAAAGCTACATATTACATATGAAATATAAATACTTGAAATCTTGTTTAGGAGTGATTCCAACAATCTCCCCAAGTATATATGAATGTAAACGGTGAAGGCGTTGATGTAATAGTAGTCGTGACGTCTTCGACATTCTTCTTTCTTGTGAGAGAAATTGCCTTGATTCAAAAATCTCCCGAGTGGGAGATAGTTATCTTTGAACGATTATGCTTGACGTCATATTTAACTTTGTTCTTTGATCATTGTTCTTTGTGGTGAAAGTGATAGTATGTTGTTGTGCGCATCGATGCGCCTCAGTGCCTTGCTTTCAAGTGTCTCCATGTCATTCTTCAACATGCTCACACGCTCTTTGACGTTGGAATTCAACACTGATGAAGTTCTTTAAGTCTTTATCTTTGTAGATTCTTTAGTTGACGAAGAATCATTCTTACGGTTGTGTTGCTTTTGAATAGAACTTCCATTAGTGATGATGTTGGCATGAGCATGAGAAGAATCAGCACGATCATTCCGCTCCAGAGCTTCCATAAGAAGAAAACATTTCAAATGGTTAGTAATAAGCGGTTTCCGGCACTTACAAGTTTGAACTTGAGTGTTAACGACATAGTGTGAAAACACAACTCTAATTCTTACAAAGGCCGTTCTGAGCGGAGTCCCACAAGTGAGATAACGCGATGTACCGGGTACATCTGATTCGAGATAGTCGTTGAGGTACACCAAGCATCACCTCACGATCAGACCGTTTGAGACACACTCCGCGTAATCCACGGGAGTTACCGAAGTGACTTCTTGTCGGGGTTGTTTGATGTTGACCACGGCGGGAGTTTCCATTCAATCACCGAGGATCACGGATGTGAACCTCTCATAAATGTTCTCGACAGTTGCTAAGATCCGTGAAGGACTCGATATGAACCAGCGATAATCTTATTTGTTGATCATCAAGTGATTAAATGTCAAGTGTTCCTAAGAGATCTTTTGATGAATCTCGTGGCTCTAGACTCAATAGTGCGTTTTGGTTTTCTGAGCGGAGACTAGGGAGAGGTCTCCTTCTTCAATACCAATGATCTCTAAGAAGGCCAATAGTTTATGTAGGGTTCCCTGTGAGAATGAAACAAGCTTCGTTGAGAAAAAACTTGAGTGGCTAAGAAGGTTTAGTGCATGCGTCACCGGGTCCATGACGACTTTTAATCTTCAATACCGGTGTCACTAAGTGACAACCAAGAGTATATGAATTGAACCCGGTGTCGCGCCTAAGTTGAATAATCGGAGGGTCATTTCTTTTCACCCTTTACTTTACATTTCTTTTGATTCTTCAACTTCTTCTTTCTCCGATTCTCATTTTCTCCTTTTACAATCATTCCTAAGGACTTCTAACACTAACTAATGGTAGTGTCCTTGGGTAGATCCCTCCGGCTCTGGCGGATCATAGGACGGTTATTCCTAACCTTAGTTACCTTATAACTTCATGACTAACCTATGTTTGCCATTAAAACCCTTTGTATGTAAAAATATCTCTCAAAGGGTTTGTTAATGAAAACATGTTTGAACCATAGTGAGAGATGATGTTTTGCATAAATACTCCCCTCCACATGTGCTTAATAGTTTTAATGGTTAAATGCACAATGAGGAAAGAGCGCACACTTTTGAATTGATCCATGAAGATAGACAATCCCCGCGAGACACGGTTACGTTGCATAGTTAAAGAGTTACATCGTCGACTTTTAGGTGACAAGCGGCTCTAATAACTACCTTGAAGGTGTAGACAAACCTCGAAGGTTGTCATACCCGTCGAGTTCATGTCTATCAAGAGTTTCTCGAATGGTACTTTCTACTTGGACAAGTCCTTTGCGAGACACGTTTACATTACTAGCGAACTAGCTTGAAATTATTACCCGTCCAGACAAGTCTTTTCGAGTTACTAACAGTTTAGTACCGTCAATTCGTTGGTTAAGTCTCGAGGTACATGATTCATTTGCATTTTGTACAACATATTTCTTATCACACAATTTTCTCCCCTAAAAATGGCATATGAAAATGTTATTTTGAAACGTTTGAGAATAAATATGACCATTTCGAGTGTTGCGGGAAGATGACCACTATGAACAATTTGTGAACAAAGTTTTCATCAAATACTCCCTCAACTAGTGATATAAGCGGTTGAGGTTTTAAAATCATATGGGGAAGTACTTGTCTTTTGAGCAAAACCTTGAAAATTGAAAGGTTTGATAGGTTTTACTCAAAAATAAGAAGCTTTCGCTCCTTTTATAAGGATTGTGGCACCGAGGCGTACCACGGGGTCCTTTCTTGACCATTACGGGTTGTACATCGTTATGTGTGCACAAGCCATAGACATATATAATCACACATCCAAAATTATATGAAGGAAACAATTCACGGGTACCGTGAAGTGCGGTGATGTTCCCGTGTGCGCAGCAGGCGTTGAAAGCCGGTGATGTTTCTCTGGGTCGACCACCAACATAGCTCTCCAATCGTGCAATCGATCCTTTGTGAACAACCGTTCATCAATCATGGTGATGATTCGTCTCACATCCCTCCCATCATGAGAATTCCGGTAGCTTAGGAGACCCAACTTTCGGTATATCCTTCAACTAGCTTCAAGGTATGATCCCGAATTTACGAAGTTCACTACACGCCATTAAGCGGTTCGTTGAAGTTCACTGCGGTAAACAACTCGAATGGTTTGTCGATGAGCGTATATTGAGTTAGGCGATTGATGTCGGGAAGATCAAGCGTTGGAGGAGTGAGGTTGACACGCTTACGATAAGATTCAACGACCATCCGGATATCTTCAACACGTTCTTTTATCACGATGCGTCTAATGAAGATGAGAAGTGACTTGATAAATTCGCGTTGAACTTCGATCGAGAATTGTCTCATACGACCTTGTACTTTGGCAAGGTACATGTCTTCGATGTCGTTGAGGACAAGTTCTCAAAGTCGACCTCGGAGAATCCATAGTCTGTTCATCTTGTCGTTTGACTATGATATTCTTCAAGAATGTGTAGTCCCACTTAGACTTGAGATCAATGTGTTTGATGGCTACGATGTCCTTAGAGCTATATCTTGCGTGTTGAGACTTGAACCGTGCGACACGTAGTAGATTCTTGACGTTCGGGCCAATGATGAATCCCATACAATGCATCTTGGTCGTATGCTTGCACGTTGTCGAAAAACAAGTGATTTGCACGTTCCTCGATAGCTATGCGCTTTGAGTAAATAGTCACTGGGAATGGAAGAGTCAATGATGTAGCGTATTTTCGCGAACCATCGCCACCATGGAGAAGAAATTCGGTCTTTGTTGAAGAAATATCCGAAGGAATCCTTGGTTCATCTGGTTGGCGATTGTTGGTAGAGGTTTGGTCCGATCGATGTAATATGGAGGGTTGTCCCGTTTAGTGAAGTCGATGTTTGCTTACGGGTTGAGCCAATCCATGTTGTTAGACATGGCTCGAGCAATTTTTCAAGGTGATATTCAACCTCGATTGCACTTTCCGATTTGTTTCTCAAAAGAAGGAATGCTTCATTCTTGATGCGCTTCAACTCGGTTTCGTCATCTTCTTCACACGGAATCTTTCTTGCAAGATCTTTGCATGCTCCAAGGTACTACCGTCTACCAATTCTTGACCTTCTTCGGGTAGGGAGTGTCGTTAACAAGAGTAGCAAACCAATCAAATTCTGCAGTTTATCGTCATCAAGCCATGATACGGCGTCATTGATCGTTTTCTTCTTCTTTTTGAAGGCCTTGATGATGATTTTGGTTTCGCACTTGTTTAGGTGAGTGGGTTGTTGTCGGGCTCAAGGACCTCTTCATCGTCACCACCCGTATACTCAAAGTGATCACCGGTTTTCGAGTCAAGGGTGGTAACTCGGAATCGTCCCGAGGTTTATCGATGAAGACCGAGGTGGAGGAGACTTTGTTGAGAAGAAGTCCGTGGTGGAGGAGGTGGCATCAAGTAGATTTACCGCATCGCTTCGACGTTTTGGTGCGAATCTTTATCCTTATCATCGTCATCTCTTGGCGTTTGGTTTGATCGGTGACTCCTTGCATGATGATCCGAGTTGAAAGGCAAGTAGACCTTGAAAAATTTAGCTTCCTCGAAGTAAATGTTCGAGATCGCTTTGACATTTGCATCACTAGTTTAGCGATTAACTTTCATTCGAGAGATCGCCTTCTTTGGCCATTGTATGTTTTACCAATGCGGCGATGTTAGGGTGAGTTGTGCGGAAAATACTTCTCTAGTCACACCGGGACGAGGTCGAGGAGAAACTTGTGAGTATGATCTCTTCTTGTCTTCTCCGGTTCCTTTTGGACTTTAGGAACGATATCACGAAGGTACTTGTTAGTGTAACCTTGATCATATCGTTCGGTTCCTCTTGTCGATGACTCTTCATGAACTTCAAACAAATTCCTTTCTTTCTCCATCTTGTCTTTCTCATCATTTAAGTCTTGAATTTGGTCGACAAACCAATTCGAGTTTTCTATAAAGTATGTCCTTCTTTCGACTTGTTGGACGACTTTCACAATCTTTTGATGAGTCCGAGAAATCCAAGATTTAGGTGGTTTCTTCAACGATTTGGATGATGATCCGGTTGAATTCGTTGATCTTTGGTGGTGATGAATGAGATGAAGAGTCGATGATGAGGAGACATGAGGAGACTTCATGTCCTTAGGAGTTTCGAGGTTTTCTCCTTTGAGTGTGTTGGGTGCCTAGAAGAAACTTTGTATAATCATCCTCGTCATCTCTAGACTTTTCTTTCTCGGTTTCGGTTTCTCAAAATCATACACAATAGTATCTTCTACACCTTTTGTTGTTGCACAAGAGTGGTGGCACGGATCCCTTATCGGGTCGATTAACCGCATCGGGATGCGGAGAGGTAAAGCGACACCGCTTGATCCTCCGGGGCCACCCATTTGATCTTTAGCAAATTCTTGACCTTTTGAAGGTGTCGGCGTTGTGAAACTTTTCTGTATGATTTATCCGGTTGCTCTTCTTCTTCTTCTTGAGCTCTCATCATAAGGTACAATAGTTGGAGTTTTCCCTTTTTCTTGGACAATTGGAGGACTTGGTTTTGCTCTTGAGGCGGTGCTTGGTTGCGATTGCGAGTAATGAACCTCTTCATCATCTCGGTATCTTGAGCTCTCGTCCCTAAGTTGTCTTTGTGGTTCAAGTGTGGGAATAGGTTCGGCTTCCTTTACGGAACAATCCTTTTAGAAGGAGGTTTCCTTTTAGGAACCTTCCTTTGACTCACGATACTTGTTGTGCTTCTGCACTTCCTCTTACAGTTCTCCTTACGGTGTTCCGAAGATTTTTCGTCGAGATGACCAACTTTGCCTTGTCTAACGCTTCGAGATATCTCTTGTATGCGTTTGAGCTTTCGACATCTTGGTTAGAAGGAAATCAGCAATCTGACACCTTGTTTCTTTGTGGGCGTTTCCTTGATTCCGACGGATAGAATAGGCTCCGTCAACATATCGTGATTGTCGGGGTCATTGAGCCTCTTGGGAATATCGGGATGAAGTCCAAGTGCTCTCTGGATCAACAGTTTAGTATATCGATGTAGGAATCTTTGAGCCAAGCTTGTTGAGAAATGACATCATGTCATCCCGGATCGAGCTTCAATAGCGATGTGTTTCATGTTGACCAATGCCGAATATTTGCGGTTCCATGAGCTTAGGATGCTCATAGCCACGTCACGACCGAAAGAGACTTGGTGATGATCATGTAGAGTGTTCTCCATGGTTGAGGAATACTCTTAAGCTCTACGTGAGAATGCTTGGTGATTACTCCTGTAGCCTCGTCATAACCGATATCGATTAAGAATTGGAGAGTTAGCTCTTGACGGTGTGGCATAAAGTTTGGTTGGATTGACTTGAGAATAAGGAGAGCGACCCTTAAGTCTGCGGTGTAATGGTGACTTGTTTGTGGTTCGAGTCACCGTCGCGTGATCAGTCCTTGACCCTTTCCATAGTGTTCTAGAACCGTTGGATGTAGATCTCGGGAATAGTTGCGAGTGAGTGAGCATGTTACGATAAGGATGAGTCCTCGAAATGTCAATAGCAATTAAACACGAAGATTCGAGCAAGTGAGGGTGTCAAAGTCAACACGGAGATTGTTCTTTCCTATCTTCATTGGATAGCCATGAGGATAGATATCGGCAATGGAGAGAACTTGGTGCATCCACATTCATTTGTTCGACCATGTCGTGATCTCGAAATAACATTAGCCAAAAGAACCAACATATCGAAGACATAATGTTAGTCAATGAAGGTCTTATTGTCTAGTTATTGAATGTACAAAGGATAATGATTATTACGAGTCCTAAGTCACTTGTATGTTCAATAGTTCAATGATGTCGTGAAATGTTTCGTGAGTTAGTTAACTTTAAGTTCTAAAGTTTATTTTATCACTTATTGTTCACAACATATCAGACGATTTAAGTTTATTAGTGACATTTTGGATTCGTGATGATATGATTAGTTTATTTACAAGTTTGTACAAGTAACAATTCATCATGAAGGTCAATCCGAGGTTAAGCGTAGTTTGGCAAAGTTATGCGTGAGCGGGAATGATATATGCTTAGGCGTAAACTTACGCGTAGAATCCTAACTACGCGTGAAGTGTTACAGCGTGGGAAAAGGAGACCTTATGCGTGAGAGCTTATGCGTGGGCATATATTAACCTTACGCGTAAGGCTACTCGTAAGAGTTGACCTTATGCGTGGGGTCATTGTTCACGCGTATCCTTCACGGGATCGCGTGGTCCATTGTAGAACCTTACGCGTAGGCATTATGCGTGGGATTATTCTTACGCGTAACATGACTACGCGTAGGGTAATCCTTATGCGTAGAATTGCAAATGACCTTGATTCTGATTTTCACGAATAAAAAGCCTGAAATAGAACCATCATATCATCAATATTAACACCTAGATTATGAGTAATAAATGTAAGGCGCAGGATGGTTTTTAGGTTATGAGTAATAAATGAGAAGTGATAGTTAGGTGGGGGTGTTTTATTTAAGATAACTTTAAGTTTTTGACAGTTTTGGTCCCTCCACCTATTCCATTTTCATACAAAGCCATTTAACTTCCATTTTGGTTACCCAAACGAAGATTTTAGGAAAGAAACTTGACAACACTCCCCCTCGATTTGAGAAAATAATGAAAGGTTGTTAATTTAAGTCCGAGGAGTGTCTTTGAATCAGAAAATGTACCACCATTTTTAAAAGAATCAACCGAGATATGATAACATGCAAGTACACAAATGTTTTGAAACAATTAATAGCTTATTTTCTCCCCCTCAACACTTGATCGGAAAAATACTGAATTTTGAAAGATAAAAGTGTTGACGGAAGAAATGTACTTGCCATGTTGAAAGAAAGATAGATTAGGAGAATATTTTTGTTGTTTTATCGGATTTTATATTTTTGTATTTTGTTTTTGAAAATTTATTTACAAAAGATGTTTTGGTGTTTGACAGGTTTTTAAGACTGTTTTAAGAGGTCATCCAATTCCTCTTGAGTCAAACATCTCATACCAATCCGGTGGACCAACTCATTAAACCTAGCGGGAGGCAAGGCTTTGGTGGCGGATCGCCAATTGGTATTCGATACCACAAAGTATAATTCAACGGTACCACATTCTCGTGGTCCTTGATGAAATGATAGCGTGATCGATGTGCTTTGATTTCGAGTCTTGAATCGAGTTGCGAGATTGCAATGGCACTCCGATTGTCGCGATACATCGGGATTCATCAAATCGTAACCATAGTCTTTGAGTTGTGTTCTCATCCAAATTACATGAGCACAACACGCGGACATGGCTACATATTACGCCGGTTGATGACGACGATGTACAATCCTGCTTCTTTGATTGCCAAGACACGGTTTATCACCGAAATTGTAGTGCTCTGAAGTACTTTTCCTTGAGTCTAGGCATCCTGCGTGATCGGCGTCTGGCGATTAGTTCAAAACCGAGAATCCTTCGGATACGGATCCCAGTTAATGGTTCCTTGATGTATCGGAGGATTCTTTTAGCCTCATAGAGGTGGGTTTTAGTAGGTCGCGACGATAGCGGGAGCATAGATAAGCGGCAAAGATAATATCAGTCGCTAGGCTGTTAGATACATGAGGACCCAATAATACTTGGTATTTGGTAGGGTCAACCAATTTCCATGTAAATCGACATCTAACTTCTTGGTATGAGCCATTGGTGTGGCATAAGTATCACGAGTTGTCATTCCAAATTTGTTTAACAGTTCAAGGGCATATTTGGGTGACTCAAGAAAATACCGCGGGGTGATTGATGAACTTGCGATCCTAGAAAGAGCGTAAGTTCACCCATCATGGACATTTCAAAATTTTCTTCATTAGTTTTGCAAAAGTGATTGAAAACTTTTATGTGTAAACCCAAAATGATGTCATCCACGTAAATTTGAACAATTAAGATATGTGCCCGTGATATTGTATAAAAGAGTTGGGTCAACCGAGCCTTTTGTGAAATTATTAGCAATGAGGAAAGATGATAGCTTATCGTACCATGCAGGGGCTTGTTTGAGACCATAAAGAGCTTTGTTCGGTTTGTAGGCGTGGTTCGGGAACTCGGGATCAACGAATCCATCGGTTGGTGACATAGACCATTTCTTTTAGTTGTCCATTGAGAAGCGCTGTTTTGACATCCATCGATGACCGTCATATTCATATGAGTCATGAACGCGAGGAATATCGAACGACCTCAAGGCGAGCAACTGGAGCAAAAGATTCTTCAAAGTCTATTCCTCTTCGACGATAACCCTTAGCAACTAGCGTGACTTGTTTGGGATGGCGTTCCCTTGACATCAATTTGTTTTCCAAATCCATTTTAGACCAATGACGTAGACCCTGTTGGTCTTTCAACCGCCTCCATACTTCAAGGCGTTTGAATTGGTTGAGTTCTTCTGCATGGATTCAATCCGATTGTCTTTGTCATGGCATCTTTAATGTTTTAGGCTCAGTTAGCGAGGCAGTTAGTGCATAAATGCAATGCTCACCATCTCGTGTGAAGACGTTGTCTCGTAACGGTTGGTTGATTCGGGTTGCCAATAATGTTAGCGGAGGATGGTCTTTTGTCCATCTATGTGTAGAGGTTGATGTTGGTATACATTGTGCGGATTACGTGGATTCAAATGGTTTGTTGAAGATTCCGCGACATCAGTGCGGCGATCTCATTAGCAAACGGGTTGAAGAACGCATTTGGATCAAAATCTGCGGTGGGGTACTTCATTCGAGAATATCATCGGTGGTTCATCATTGTTGGAAGCGGTGTGTTCAATGTTGTGTTGGAGTCAACGGTGTAGGTGCATCTTCAACGATGGTTGTTGTAGCAGTGTATCGGTATAGGAATATTATCGGGTTGTGCGGCGAAGCAGCGGATACACCGAGAGCACGTTCATCAATATCGTCACGAGCAGAGGAGCAAATAACCTTTCCATTTGTTGACGAGTTAGGCGAGGACTTTCATCGGTGATGATGGGGTTGAAGGAAGTTTAAGCGGTTGTGTCCGGGTTCTAAGGTGTTATACTCGGAAGCCATTTCCGTGAGTTCATCGAAATGAGCATGAATCGTTTCCATTACCTCCTTAGTTCGGCGATTCCAGTTGAAACCTTTAGAATTGTCACGGATCCAATAAAGACTCCAATATCGACTTTGGCTTTGAGCTTTCCAAAATCATCACGATCATTATTCGGATAGCAAAGGGATCCAAATACATGAAAGTGTTTGAGGTTCGGTTTATAGTTGTGGACAAGCTCAAAGGTGTTTTGTTGTGGCGTTTGTGATCATAGAACGGTTTGAGTATAGCATGCGATGAGATACAACTTCGCCCATAAGTAATCTGGAAGTTTAGCATTGAGTAACATTGTTCTTGCGACTTCCACTAACGTTCGGTTTCGTCTTTCAACAACTCCGTTTTGTTCGGTGTACGTGCAATAGATGTTTGATCTTGAATTCCACTTTCTCATAAAATTCATGAAGGGTTTTGTTAACAAATTCGGTTCCTTTGTGCATTACGATGATCCCGGCGGTGTTGCGGAGTGAACACGTATTTTTGTGAGAAAGGTGATGATCATTTGTGGAGCTTGGTCTTTGCTACGAAGGAAGTAGACCCAAGTCCATCGTGAGTAGTCATCAACAATTACTAAGATGTATCGTTTGCCATTGATCGTTTGCACGCGCATCGGGCCACACAAATCCATGTGAAGATGTAGCACATCTTTGAGGCGTGTTCCACCTTTGAAGGAAAATGAGTGCAGTGCTTTTCCCTTGTTCACGGTGAGCAAAGGTGATCTTTTGAATACTAGGAATCGTGGGAGTCCTTCAACGAGTTTGTGTCGAGCAAGGTTGGTGATGGTTTGAAAGTTTAGATGTGAGAGGCAGCGGTGCCATAGCCGGATTTTGTAGATGTTGCCTTTGAAAGTAAGCAAATGGGAGAGGAAGCAACCATGTCTTGCATAGAGATAGTGTAGAGACTAGAATTACGCGAGCGGACATAAGGTTGTTTCCTTGTAGATCACGAATGAAACAAGTTTTCTCCTGAAAGCAACCTCCAAATCTCCATCACAAAATTGACCTCGAAAGCAGTTGTGACCGAGGCCTTCCACATAGTAAACCCTGCGATTTCGATGTTCCCATTAACATAATCTCCGTAGCCCATGATAGGCTGCAGTGATCGTTCCGAATCGGCGGTGCCAATGAACTTTGCAATAAAGTTTGATAACAGTTTAAGGTTGCTGTCATGTGTGGGAACATCCGCTATCAACAATCCGAGAATGATCATATCACTGCATTACACATGGCGACACGGATGGAATAGAAGTAGATGTGGAACCCGAAATGTTAGAGGTTAAAGCGATATGTTGAACATACACACATTGAGAATTTTAGGCATCCATTTAAATCCTAGTGTGTTATATATCCATTTCGCCATCTATAACTACTCTTTGGTTTAGTCTTAGTGAAAACACTAGGTGGTACTACATTCTTGGGAGGTGAGCGGGAGCTCTTGTGATAGCAATGGTTGCCTTAGAATCTAAAGAAGGCGGTCTACCAAGCCGGACTTAGAATGATTAGTGGGCCTAGAGGTATTCCAATTCTTAGGATTTCGTGTCGAGATTATAGCTTTAGCAACACATTTGTCATGACAATCGAATTCATACTCTTCCGACAAATAACACAAGGTGCATCGGTGAATATCAAAAGTACTTAACGGTTTAGCATTTGTTACAACACTATTTGTATTACATTTTCCAGACGCAACATCTATAGTGGAAGCAACATGAGTTTTATTGAGTCCTAGGGTGTTCTTCTACTTTAGCATTCCTTATTGATCTTTTCTTAGGTCGCAACTTCCTATTCTTCGTTTGAGTGCTCTGAGGTGTGAAGTGCGGACGTTTGGAAAAGATGAAACTATTCTGTTCGATGAGGGAGACACATTAGCAACTTGTGATTTGGCGTTGGAATTCTAGATTCACGATTACTAAGTGTATTGGTGCTAATCTCTTAATCACGATGGCGGAAGTTGTGCATACTTTCCTAACATTTCCGTAACTTAGAGATGGTGTGAATCGGATCTTGATTTTCGAGCGAATATTACCGGCAAAATTCATGACTTCTCTAGTGTGAGCAAGATAGTGATCAAGTTCGTTTGATGCTTCAAGTCGAGTCTTTTGAGTAAATCAAATATGACACCATATTCTGTTTAACTTTTAAAAGTTCTTGTTCATATTTTGAGATTTGACTTTTAAAGACACGTTTTGATCATCCAGTTGCTCAATTTTAGGATCGAATATTTTCACTCGGTGACGATTTTCTTTTGAAAACTAAGTTGATGGTTGTGAATATCTTTTCACACCAATGAAGACGACGTTTTGCATTGTAAATTCGATGATCGTTTATTTTCGACTTTTAAAGACTCGATCTGAAGCACATTATCGGTGTTCTCAGCGATTACAGCAGTTTCAACAATATCGGAGAGATATGATCGGATGCATATGCCAAAGAATAGAATAACACAACATTATGGATATCGGCCGGATAACATCTTCCAAGAGTCGATCAACATCTTTTCGCAGCAGTTTCTTTTGCGTTTTGTGTTAGAAATGGATGTTTACGCTTTCTCAAAACGTTTTCATTACCCCAAGTTCCTTATGAAAATCCTTTTCCCGAGCAATTGCACAACTTTTCAAGTTTTAACATTAGGTAAAAGATTTTTACGAAAAATGTCTCTTTGTTCTCGCGCGGAGGCGATTGAAAATGTTCAACTTTGATTTCGGGCGATATTCTATCTCATGTTGTAAAATTTTGAGGTCGACCATGAAAATGTCAAAATATCGAAGGATTTTTCGATTTTAAGGTTTGAGTTTACTTCACTAATGGAAGGTAAAGGACCATAAGTTTGTGCAAATTCATTTTGGGATTAACATTAGAAGACTCGGTGTTTTGATGATAACCCTTGGTGTGTTAGAAGAATCCGTTGGTGTGAGGAAGTTACCGCGTTTTTATAATTAAAGGTTTGTTGTAAACAACATTTTTAATTTTGATCGACTCTCGTCTTACGCATCTAATTCCTCTTGGCGATGATATTCAACAACACTCATGATAGTATTATCAATTTTGTATTACCTTTGGAAACTTGAGGAGTTGGTTTGAATGTTTTTAGTGAAAGCTTTGGTTTATGTCGCTAGATTTTTCCATATCCTTTTGGATTGGGTTTTAAGGTAAACTTTTCAATAGTATTACGGATTCACCATGTTTGTAAACAACAGTTTAAACTCTTTAAGTTTGTTTTGCAAGCCGAGAATTTCGTCAAGAAGGTCATCTACCCGATTCGTTGAATACTTTTGTATCGGAGAAGTTTTTGACAATTTAACAACTCGACCTTAGCTTTTGATTTTCCAAGGTGAGGCGTTAATTTGCTTTTTATGTTCGTGTTTGATTGTTCTAATTCGAGACAACAAAGCATTCTTGAGTGCTAGATCACGATCTGTCTCTAAATATTTTTCATTTTGATGAGATTTTGCAAAGCGGCTTCAAAACCTTTTCACGGTTTTCTTGAGTTTTGAAAAGTTGAGTTGCATTTGTAAGCATTCAAAATCCTTGGTTAACATGCATTTTACTTTTTAAAGATTGATTTAATGCATAACATTCCTCCATTTTGATTTTATGGTCTTGAATTAACCGAGCAAAATCCGGATGAGGCAACGAGATCATCTTGTTCAACGTGAGTCTCAACATGATCATTCTTTAGATCGTCAAAATGCGACCACGGAGTCAATTTGATTATCAAAGGAAACCATAAGGTCATCTTGATCGTCAAATGTAACTCTGAGGTTAACTTGAAAATCATCGAGAAAAAGATGTAGAAGACTCATTTTGAATAGTTTGATCCGTGCGGATTCGAGATATTGGCGGAGAGATTAGTTCGAGATATGATGATGGTTTGTTCGGTGCACGAGACAAGCCATCGATGTCATCTCTTGAGCTGTATCACTCATATGCGGCTCATGCATATTAGCCATCAACATAACAATGTGCATTAGCACTGCAAGTCCTCCATATCATCATCACGAGTCGCATACGCCATAAAGCTCGTTCTTTGTGCGTAAGAGATCCACCGACTTCATCCTTAAGAGCCAAAAGTAAAGCCTCTTTGAAATAAGCCTTGCCCCTAGTCCTTGGCTTTGGGCATGCATTAGCCAGTGTCCTTCTCATTGCGGTTGTAGCATCAAAGACCATTTAACCGATTGAGAGCATTTCCTTGTTCCATCACTTGAGCTCATTGTTATTCCTACCACAACATTAAACCCTTGACCACCGCCCATCGGCGACCATAATCACGATTACGAACTTCAACCGTCCATTGTTCTGTGACTTGAGTCCGTGTGTTAGATGAGGAGCGAATCGATTGTTGGATTTGTTGGTGTAACGACCAAAAGCATTAGCAATCATCACAAATCCTTGTTGCAATGCTTGAATGGATCGATTTCCTCGGTAGCTTCAACGACATATGCTTGAGCATTGTTGCTATATGGAACCAATTGATTTTGTTGAGGTTGAGGTTGTTCTTTGTGAAGGTGTGTTTGAAGCGATTGGTTGAGTTCTTTGGTTGAGAGGATAATTTTGTTGAGCATACAAGGCAAGTTGTTGATTGTCCGGATGTATTTGTTTAGCAATTTGAGCACGGAGAATCCTTTCCCGATCAACTTCCTTTTCATGAGGCTTCAAGTAATCGTACAACAATCCATAAGTAGAATGATGCATATTCTTAAGCAGCGGAGAAAATGACATACTTCTCCCATTACGGACCAAGACTACTCGGGAACTTAGTATTCACTGCAATTCGTGGCATGATGATGTTGTGTTTATCCAAATCATTGATGATGTCTGAAAATCGATGATGATATGACTCTAGTGTCTCTCGAGGTTCAATCATGAAGTGTTCATAAGCCAAGTAAATTTTGGATTCCAAATCCTCCCGATTGAGTCAGATCCTTCCATAAGAAGACGAATATGATCCCACATTTTTGTGCGGTCTTTTGAGCATCAACACTACGAAGAATTGGTTTTGGTAATCCTAAGAGGATGTATTCCATTGCAAGTTCATCGACTTCATAGTGTAGAAGTTACGTAGGATTTAAATCACTTGATAGCAATGTTGGT
>CM040245.1:226925940-226975995 GCA_022545495.1 Chrysanthemum lavandulifolium | reverse complement strand
TGATTCAATTACTATCCTACCCTTTTCATTTTAAAACTAATTTATGTAGTCTATTAATATTAAAAGAATCAAATGGTCATTATTGTTTCTCAACCTTCTCAATCAAAAAACCTTCTCAATTCTCAACCTTCTCAATCAAAAAAACCTTCTCAATGGAACCAAAGCCTATATATATATATATAGGGTAAAGTTAAAATAAAAAGACAAATATCCGTAAAAAGAATAAAAATATTTGTTTTTTTTTTTTAAATTCTCCAAAATTTCAAAAAATTTCACAAGATCGGATATGTTGGTGCATAAAACTTTTGTGAAAACACTTTTATAATTTTGAGTTTTGATACGCTTTTTTAATGCACAAAAACAATTTTGATGTGCAAAAATTTTGATGCACAAAATTTTCAACTTGTTTTAGTTAGATGCGCAATGTTATTTTAATGAAAAAGTCAAAAAGGTTGGGTGCAAAACCAATTTTGATGCACAAAAAGCGATTTAATGCTTAAACGTATTTTTCATAATTTTTTTCAAAAAATATCCACTTTTAGAAAACGTTTTCAACAACTTTTATGCACCATCATACCCGATCTTGTGGAATTTTTCGAGAACTTTTTTGAAATTTTTTATCTTTTACGGATATTTGTCTTTTATTTGATCTTTATCCTATATATATATATATATATATATATATATATATATATATATATATATATATATATATATATATATATATATATATATATATATATATATATATATATATATATAT
Organism: Chrysanthemum lavandulifolium; assembly: GCA_022545495.1. Lineage (NCBI taxonomy): Eukaryota > Viridiplantae > Streptophyta > Magnoliopsida > Asterales > Asteraceae > Chrysanthemum > Chrysanthemum lavandulifolium. The sequence continues at coordinate 226,975,232 of CM040245.1, read as the reverse complement.
ATATATATATATATATATATATATATAGGGAGGGTTAATGTGAGATCAAACTTAAAGTTGTAAAAATAAGATCAAATCTAAAATACTACTAAAACATTTATAACAACAATTTTAGCAATCATACACAAAAAATAATATTTTAATACAAATTAACATTTTAGCAACTAATAACCAAATGATACATGAGTTTGGATTAGTGATACACCGATACACATTATACTAATAAATATAAAAACCCGATACACATACAAAACCCGATACACATTAAACTTCTAATCAAAGTGTATCATCTAGGTTTCAGAATTTTAAAAGAAATCTATCGAAACTTTAACAATTTTAGTTGTAGTAAATAAAAAATTATTTTTATTGTAAGGAGAGTATCTCTTGTTAAATTTTAGTTCGATCTCATTTAACAACTTTAAGTTTGATCTTATTTGATCTAGATTCTATATATATATATATATATATATATATATATATATATATATATATATATATATATATATATATATATAGGTTGGTTCATTTGAAAATTGATCTCGTGGAAAAGTGAAAGAAGTGATTTGAACCCACTCTCCCCTTCTTCTTTTTTCTTGCTAACTACAGGGCCACTTTGTCACTTTCTTATTTTTTCGTGGTTTTTTTTATAAATATACTCCCCATTCTTCCTTATCATATATAATGTTTATTTTTTTCTCATTTTTTTCCTAGCTCTTTCTTCTTTCTCTCATCTTTTAGTTTCTGACCTTTCACATCTACTGACTTTCACAATCGTTCCCCATCACTCACCACCATTCACCATCGTTTACTACCATTCCCCACCATTTTTTACCCAAAATATAATTAGATTCATCATTCAAGTTTGAAAGTAAGGTTTTATACTGTTATCGTCGATTAATATGGTCATATTAATCTTCATTTGCATAGATCTGAACTTTATTGATCGTAATTTGAATAATTTATTCGTTTTTTTGTTATTGTTTGTCTAAATATGTTCAATTTTGGAGTTCACTTCTGAATCTGAAAAAAAGTTGAAGAAAAATAGATACAAATCATGTTTAGGAAGACAACATACAAGGTGTTTGATAAAATGTCTAAAAAAAAATTTATAACTGTGATGCACTAAATTTACATTGTGATGCATTAGCTGTTTAATTTGATATCTAGTTTTGGTCTTAGTTTATAAAATATCCGGCTTATTATGACAACTAATTACAAGGATCTAGTTTACAATATGATGAGTGTCCAAATACTCATCATTTTTGTACAAAATAAACTGCAAATTCATCTCGAAACACTCAAACACATCAAAATAGTCAAAATATCACAAATCAGTGTTTTATGTGTTTTAAATGCAAAATATCAAAATCGATGAAAAACATATCAAATTTGCAAAATTGCGCTTTAGTCCCCTGTGTTTCAAAAATTGTCAAAAATAGTCCCCGAGTCAAAATTTCAAAAGATAAATCATCAAAGGTCCTTTTAAAATCAAAAGTTGTCAAATTTAGTCCTTTGGTGAAAAATATGAAAAGTTTGAGAAAATTACAAAAATGGTCCTCCAAGTTTGAAAATTGGCAAAATGGCCCCGAAAATTGGAAAATGGCAAAATTGGTCCTTATACTTTTGAAGCTTGTCAATTTCAACCCTTGGAGAAACTTTGCTTAATTGGTGATTGGTCCCTTGAAATTTAAATTACACATTAAGTCCTTGTAATATTTAAGCCTTAATATCCATTTTGGACCTTTCACTATCTTCGACCCCGCATATGTAATTGTGAACCCCCATTTTATTAATATCCACCGCCAAACCCCTTGTTTGACCACCCACTGGCGCCTAAAAGTCATCCTCACCACCGCCTCGCTACACTCCACACACCTCAACCCCTCCTCACCATTCCATTTTCCTTGTCCCCCACCTCATCACAACCCAAAACCAATTAATGATCCTTCAAACCCTTTACTCAACCTCCACTGCAAAAACTCCTTTCCCGCCAAAATACCATCCTATGGCCAATATTGCATCTAGTCATCCAATGGTCCAAGATTGAGGTGGGATTAATCGAAAGCAGTGGAGAGAAGTTTGGAGTATAAAAGAAGTGAAGAAAGAGAAGAATAGGAGAGTAGTAGTTTAGTTAGTTTTAGTTAATGTCGTTTTAATCTTAAAAGTTGTAGTTAAGTAGAATTCTTGTAATCTTTCATTATTTTGTATCAAACTCAAGTAATGTTCTCGCTTAATCTAATTTTAAGTATCAATTCCAAGGTTTGCTTAATTTTCATGTTTTTATTCCAACGTTGAAAATTTCCAATACAAGGTCTTATATACAAACTCTTATTAGCTTACTTTTAAACTCAAACAGCTTATAAGAGCTTATGATAGCTTTCTCGTAAGCTTTTATATCATTTTCAAGCAAATTTGATCAAAGGTCAACAAAAGTCAACATGAAGCTCAAATTGGATTTGGTGATGATTTTGGTTGTTGCGCAAGCTTATTTGGGTTGGAATAGAGTAGATAGGTAGTATTTGGATTTGGTTTGAGCCCGCATGTCGGACACAGTTATGAGTTATATTTCTCATTTTCAATTTTCAAGCTAAATTGCATATTTTGCCTGCTTGAATATCCGTGGTTACAAGTTGTTTTAGGTGTTTAATTAGTTGTAATAAGATAAGTTAAACTCGGTTTGGTCATTGGTTCTAGCTAGATCAAGATTTAGCTTTGTTTTGATTGCATATCGGTCATTACAAGGGTGTTTGATTTGGTATTAAAACTGTGTTTAGGCTTGTTCAGTGTTTTAAGGTTGTTGAGTCATGCTTGTTCAGCTTAGATAGACTCATTTGAGTCATTTATTTGGACCTCAAGTCACTGAAAGTCAAAATCCCACCCAAATCTGTCTTGGCAGTTAACTGTTGGAGTTTTTAACATTCAAAGACTTGTTTTGTGTCTTAAATTACTAGAACTAGCTTTCCTTAAGTTTATTTCATCCAATAAGTTCATATTCAGTCCTTGAATCTAGATCAAAACTCATAAAGGTCAATTTTTCATTTTTCTTCAAAAGTCAAATGTTGTAAAATCTGTTTTATGCTCAACTGAGCAGAATTTTCATGGGCTCATTTCTTATCCAATTTCAGTGATTCTTGTTGATTTAAAATATTTCCCTGGTCTATTTTCTCATGAGCATTTTAGTTTATTTTTGCAATTTTTTCTATCAGCTCAAAAGAGCTTGTTAAAGTGGACTTAAGTGTCTGCGGGGAACAAGTGCACAGGGACTTATGCAGAGTTTTGATGAGCTTGTATAAAGTTCATCTTAGCTCAATAGGGTCTGAATTTTGGTTTGCATGCTCCCACCTAGGTCTAGTGTAGGATCCAGCTTGAGCTTTTCAATTCCAGCTTATTTTGAATCATGTGCAGTGGCTTAAAGTAGATCCCCAGATTCTGTTTTTAGCTTACTGTCCTATATCACCAAATCATTGCATCTTGATATCCTGTAGCTGTAGCTTGTTGATTTGTGTTGCTTTTTGGTTATTTTAGCATTTTAGACCTTCCATATCAGTTTGGTGCTTATTGTGCCTCATTTGCTTATTGGAAGTGCTTATTTATAAGCACTTCTCTCGCCATTATCTTCCACACAAGCTCTTGTTTTTCTAATTTTCCTAGCTTCTAAATATAATTTTAGACTTTTCCTGTATTTTCAGATTTTCCAAGCTTATTTACTATTTTTCTCAATTTAAATTAGTTTTAATCCTTTTAATTAGCTTTTAATACAAAAAATTAGAAAAAGGTTCTAAAAATAATTTTTCATTTTCTTAAGTTTAGATAAATGTAAAAAGCCTAAAAAGTATTTTTCCATATTTTTCTTAGTTAAATTTGTATTTTCTAGCATTTTAATTAGTTTTAAATAGTTTTAAATTAATAATAAATACATAAATAGTGTGAAAAATATATTTTCTGTTTTAAAATTAGTTTTATCATATTTTAGATTTTTCCAAGTTATAATTTTATTTTTCTAGGTTAATTTTGTATTTTCTTCTATTTTAGTGCATTTTAAATACTTAATAAATAGTTTTTAATTAATAATAATTACATAAATAGTTGTAAAAATAATTTTCCTTTTCTATAAATTTTCTTTCATCATTAGGTTTGTAAAAATGTATTTTTCATATTTTTAGGATTTATATTGTATTAGTTTCACGTTTTTATTTGTACGTTTACGTTTTTTTTAATTTAAACGTAAGTTTTACGTTTTAGGTTTTAAACGTTCATCACTTTAAAAATAGTGATAGCGTTTATTTAATATTTTTATCTTTTAATTTTCTTAATTTGCATTTAAGTCGCTTTTATTTATTTCCTTTTTCGATAGTGTAATATTCATCCTAATCCTTTCTCGATCGCTATCATTAGTGATCATTCTATCGTCTGAATCGGTGTTGTACACACCATTGAGTCTCCGTGGGACATAACGACCGGGAATCCTGTATTCTCGATCTTCATTTGCATTTGTGTCGAAAGCGCTTTAAGTCTGTTTAGACTTGATCGCTTAGCGGATCACAATACATGCTTTCGTGGAGTAGTTTTGGTGTTGAAATAGCACTTATAAATGTTAGGTTTCGGTTAGGATTTAGATGATTGAAATGGTATCGAAAGTCGTTGCCACATTGGAGGTACGATACCTGTTATGGTTTTATAGAGATTTCTATAGACACTTACACATCTATTTACATCTAAGTTGATTGCAACATATTTATATGATAATGGCTTCAATAGCTTATGTTTTTTACATTACGTTTGAAAATCACTTTGGCATTAGTATTTCTTTTCCTCATCATAAATGGAACAGGTTGGCTTTTCTATGGCACTTGGAGCATTTTTAATTGGTTTTGCTACTTGCGAAAACTGAATTCTCATTGCAAGTTGAATTAGATATGGTCCATATCGCGGCCTTTTGTTGGGTCTCTTCTTTATGACTGTATGCCTTATTAACTAGGTTTTCTTAAGCTAGCTTCTTGAAATTTAGCAACCAAGATACCAAAAATCAAAGACCTTTACTATGACTTTGGGCAATCTTTGAGGACAACGATTTCTTTTGAGGTTGAAATGTCAATCAACCCAAAACTTCTTGGGTCAAACTTTCCTGTTATTATGGGCTCGTTAGGACTTCTAATTGTTGGGAAGACCATACTTGTTTTTGGAGTTGCTAGGCTTTTTGGTGTATCATTGATACCTGCAATCAGAGCTGTGAATCAAATTCACTATATTTTTAACTTTGAATTTAAGTTCTTTTCAGGGAATAACGAGTTTCCAGTTTTCTTTTTTCGTTGTTTCTAGTATTAGTCATATTAATGGCCATCGCACCATGGTTAGCTGCTGGAGGCCAGTTAATAGCATATCATTTTGAGCAAGAAGATGTTCATAGTTTATTAAGTTTAGAGAGTGAGGTAATATAACACTTATCTCTGTTCAGATTTATTGATTTTTGTTTCCAAACGAGGTATTATTTTTCGCATGTGTAGATTGATCATTAATGCTCTTGTGACGTGATCTTGACACCTATATGGATCAAGTCATTTTCACATGGCTTATAGCTTGTACTTTGTTGTGGCCTATTTTCAAATAGATGATTTGTAGGATCATATCATTATATATTAGCATGTGTTGATAGTGCCTTTCACCAAGTTAGATAACTATGTGATGCACTAATTGTTAACTAACTGTTGCCCTTAGATAACTATGTGATGCACTAATTCATAACTAACTGATGCCCTGAATTAAATAGTGTGATGCTTTAATTTATACAATGTGATGCACTTATATTAACCCTTTGTGATGCACTTAGTACTATTACTGATTTTTTTTGCTAACTGTATATTTTGATGTAATTATGATTTATATGATTCATTGCCAAAAGACATGATACATGGAGATGACAGTGATCAAGATAAACCAAGAGTCCAAGAAACATCTACATCTAATATGGCTAGTGATAAAGATGAACCATTCAGTTTTTTTTTGGCTTGAGTAAAAGAACACATCGTATCACGGCCCCACTCGGATACTGCAACGCATACCAAGAAACCCAAAAAACGAGGACAAAAACTGAATCCTAAGTGCAGGATGTAGAAAGTATATGTGATGGTTTCGTCAATTTTATTATAGATGATGAGACTTTTTCTTAGTTTGGTTACTGATTTTTAATTCTTAACCATACCTCTTATTTTAAAGCTTTAAAATTTGGAGACAAGTGTACAACTGAAATTTTACTGGTACTTGTGCGTAACACATTGGAAAACAAATGTATATGTAGTGTACAACTAGATTAATATTATGAAAAACATTATTTTTCTAGAGAGCATAGAAGTTTTATCACGTATGTACATCTCAATTAATATTATGTTTTTACTGCAAACAAATTATGTGATTAATTAAAAGATAGGCATCAAGTCCAAAATTCAAACAACCATTAAAAATTGAGGTAACTATAGTAAAACAAAATTTTTTGGTTTTTTTAAGTAGGTCACTTTTCGTTAATCCTGTACATTTTCTCAATACACAAATGGACAAAAAATAAAGAAGAAGAAGAAAAACCCAAACACAAATTAATATTTTGCAACAATCAGTACCATTATTATTCACACTGATGCGCCTTTATTAGTCACACTGATGCACCTTTATTATACATTTTCTTGTGCTTAGTATGGATGTAAATATCATTCCAATCATCATTATATAATCATTCAATCACTTTTACTCCAACAATAACATTTTTATATAAAGCACAGTAGCATTTCATTTACATGTGTGTAAAAAAGTAATATATATTTCTAGTATGGATCTCAACATTTTATTTGCTACATCGTAGCTTAATAAAACCAAAGATAACTATTTCTACTATTAAAAGTACTTAAAAACATGAAAACATGAACTAATACCACATAACTATTTCTACTACCTTTGGCATGTACTCGTAAACAAGGAGTCGATGGTCTTCATAATTCTTTACACCATGATGCATTACTTTGCTGCACTTTGGACTTTGGTTTTTTTACTATCTGATTTTTCTACTTTGGTATTTGGTTTTATTTACTATCTGTTCAATCGTAAAGAAAACTGCAAATAGAACAAAGAATACTTGACTATTGATCATATACAATCTCGTTCTAAATATATGAGTTTAGAACAGTAGTGACATAATAATAAGAACATTACTAAATAACTGATGCAATAAAGTACCTAAACGGATGCCCTACTATGATACAAACTAATGCACTAAATTACATCAAACGAATACATTAAAATACAAACGGATGCACTAGAATATATTTATTGATCACATGCATTTCATACTGAATCTAAAATACAAGCGTTAGGATTACAAATTATTGATCTTCATATACCACCTACATACTAATATTTTCTTATCAATAAGCACCGCAATTGGAAGATGGTTAAATAATCGATCGAACCGCGCCCATGCCCGCATCCCATCATTCTCACACTATTGATCCGACTTTGTACCTATGATAAAATTGAGAAGAAAAAAGTAAGAAGTTGAATGTTGGAGATGCAAATATAAACTATATAGCCATTATGACTCATTCAACCCATCTTTATTTTAGCTATTGTATTATGATTTTATTGGTTTTTACCCATTTGCACATGATTGGCTCATAGTTGCCAATCTTATTCAAACGTTAAATCATCTTTAGAAAAGGGTATTTACATATAAAGACTACCTTTCTTCAAAAAGGTCACCAAGATCGTCAATTATAACCAAATCAGGAAAATTATTATGCATGTGTAATGCAACAAAGAACTTGTTGATCTTTTCCTCATCCTCCACATACCTAGCAAATCACATTATAATGTAAATTAATTGGGAGATGTTTGTAATTTCTTATCAGAATGCTTTATGCTTAAAATGTGCAACGATGTAAATGGATGCACTAAACATACAAATGAATGACCTATTATGCACTAAACATACAAACCTATATACTAAATATACACATTGATGTCTTAATATATCTGATGATGCAACACACTAGTCATACTCACTGATGCTCTAATGTGTTCATCGATGCATTAAACATACAAACAGATGCACACGTATTTCAACAATTCACTAATCATAAAAACTGATTCTCTAACATGTAAACTGATGCACCAACTACAAAAATAGGATGCATTAATCCTACACACATATTCCTTAGACCGATGCATTGACCACTAACATGTAACCTTCCACAAACACCTGATGCATGAACCACTAACATCCAACCACTCATATGTAACCTGATGCACCTACTACATCACTATGAAAATTTTACTGCATCAAACATACATCTGCACATACAACTTTTTTTTTGAAAAATATAACTAACTTACGCATAACCAAGGTTGTAAAAATCGCTAGGCGCAAGTGAGGCGGTCGGGTAGGGCCTAGCGATTAATCTGTTAGGCGGGGATTAATCGGGGATTAATCAAATTGGAACTTTTATGGATACAATTGTAATTTTAGATATTATATTATATTATATGTATGAGATAAGCATAGTGCATCAAATTTCAAATATTTCAAGTGTTCAAATATAAACATAATACATAATTCTTCAAAGTTCAAAGTCAAAAATAGATATTACTCGGTTTGTTGACCATTTTTAAGCAATCTTTGACCGATTAATCGGTTTGTTGACCGATTCTTAAGCGATTTTGTTGACCAATTTTTAAGCGATTTTTACGATTAATCCGATTAGGACGATTTTGTCGATTAATCGGTTTGTTGACCGATTTTAACCAATCTTTGACCAAACCGATTAAATAGGCCGATTATGATAAATCAAGGCGCCGTGAGCGATCGGCGATTATGTAGGATTAATCGGCCGTCTGTGCCGATTTTTACAACAGAGCGCATACCGTAATCCTAATGTACTAACTAGACAAACAAATGTCGTAAGGTGTGTTGTGATTCACTAATCATAAAAACTGGCATCATAACATGTAAGTTAATGCACCAAACAAAAACACATGTGCGTTAATCTTACACACAGATTCTTTAAGACCTGATGCACCAACCACTAACATACATGTAACATGATGCACCTACTGCATCAATATGTAAAAGTTCTTGCAATAAACATACATTTTCAGATACAAAACCTTTTTGAAAGATAAAACTTATCTAAACATAACCTAGTCGAACTTTATATGCCATAAAAAAACCGATGCATAGATGCATTGATCTTACACACGTATTCTCAAAGATCAGATGCATAAACCACTATCATGTAACCTTACACAAACACGTGATGCACCAACCACTAACATGTAATATGATTCACCTATTGGATCACTATGCACCCATCGCATCAAACATACATATGCACATACATTTAACCCGATGCACCAACCACAAACACATATGCACTAAGATGTTTTATAATTCAATAATAATACATTCTCGCACCTAGCATTTAACCTCGATGCACTAAGCACAAACACGGATGCACTAAGATGCAATTTGATGCATCGGTCTTACACACATTTAACCCGATGCAACAACCATAAACATAGATGCACTAATACAAGTTGGTGTTCTAAGATTGTGTAATTTGATGTTGCAAATATACACAATGATGCCCTAATATGTCATATCATTTAATATTAAACAAATATGATGCAAATTAGTGCATCACACTTACAAATTCTTATTCAAACATTTTAGCAAGCACTTGGTGAGCAATTTTAATAAACACATTTTTGATGCATTATTTTGTTGCATTTGTTTCATATGTGGTAGAAAATATGATGATATTATGATAAACTTTAAAAAAAACTTCAAAAATCATTACATCATTAATTTTAACCTGATCAGTTAATAAATGAGTGCACTTACAAGTGATGATATGTTGATCAATGAACCATAATTATTAAGTTAAACACATGAACGATAAGATCAATTCGTGAATAAAACTAACCGGATTAATAAGTGATGGTATGATGTTGTAGTCGAGGTACAGTGTTGATGCCGGTGTAGTGCTATGTTGATTACGTGGTGGTGCAGTGGTTACACGACGGAAGACGGTGGCGACGGTGGTGGTGGTGATGGTGGGTGTATGATTGAATCTGGAGAGTGTGTGTTTGAATCGTAAAAGAAACTAAATTTTGTGTGTGTTTGGATATGATTTTATGATTATAAAAAGTTGATTTCTTTCTTTTTTTTTTTCAGTTTCTACCCTGAAGTTTGATATGTTTTCGTAATCTACCATGTAACGATTTTTCTCACTTTTCTAACTAATAACACTTTTCTCTATAACCAACCCCTATATATATATATATCTATACATTATATATAAGAGGAGGCATGCCACATAAAATGCCACTTGGCATCCCATAATGCCATGTCATATTTCCATGTCATCATTGAATACATGTGGCATTTTTTTAATACATGTGGCAATTCCACTTGACATCCCGTAATGCTACGTCATAAAGCCATGTCATCGTATTTAATGCCAAATAAGCACATTTAATTTCATGTCATCACAATATTAAATCCATCTATGCATGCATTCAATTACCTAAAATTCGGATATTGTTTAAAAATTAGCCACTTGCAAGAATTGAACCTAGGGTGTTGGTAACATTAACAAACATGATAACCACTAGACTAACTCATTTTTGAATTATATCTTGCAAGTGTAAATTTATAAACCCACAACCAATTATCCACCATATCTATTCCTTAATTATAGTTTTACAATCTTTTAATAAATATCGATCTTTTATTTATTCATCACACAAAATCCTAATATCATTCATATCCGACCTTTTTTTCTCAAAACCCTAATATCATACATCTTTTTATTTACGGGCTTATCAATGAATATGATAGAGAAGTCAAGGAATTGGAATATACTGGTGATGTAGACACCAAGACACCGAATGTGAAAAAGCAATCAATGGTACACTCTCATCTCAAACTTGTTATTCTACTATATGCATTATTGGAATGTTTATAATACATGTTAATGTTACATATCAATGGAATGTTTATAATACGGTTCATTATTTTTACATGTTTTAATGTCGGGTTTAGTATCTAATGATTTTTCTTGGCACTGATTAATCTTCCTTTGTGTTGCAGCATGAATGGGTTAAATATGAATGTTCTTTGCTGCTGCATAAAAGAAGTAAGGCTAGCATGCAATTCTTTTTATTATTCTTTATTCGCTTTTTTGTTTTTGTTTTGTGGTTCGTGAATTAGGGTTATTGAGATACTATTCATCGCGATAAGCGCCGATACACACCCATTAATATCTAATCATGTATGATTGATTTCCTATAAGTTTCGTTATTTTTGTTTAGGACCTTAGATATATCAACCTTATCACTTTACCAAGCAAACCCAACACAAATACCACGCTTACTACACAATGGATATACTATGCGATAGAAAGAAAAGGAAAGAACTTGGTGACTTGATGTATAATTCGTATATATGTTTAGAGAGGTAGAGAAGAAAGATGAACCAATAAGTTGTATATTGCTTCAAAGGAAAAACACACACACACACTCAGCACACCCTCAAATGACCATTTGAGGGGTATTTATAGTACAAGACATGAAAACCTAAAGGCTTTCCTATGGGCTTGGCTTGGGCTTTCGTGGACTTGGTTTGGACATGGGTTACACGCCATTATACAATGCTAGCTTAACTAAACTAAAGCCCATTTAGCTTAGCCCAATCCACGAGCCCGTTGACTATTCTATCACGATATCTAACACACATTACAAAGTTCCTAATCGTGAATGACCATCACTTCTAATAAAACTATTATACTAATAATCTCCCTAAGGGGTGGTCATTCAAAAGATGCTCCACTTGAATAGGTCTTTAATATTTTGAGCTTGAACTTTGTGAGTAGATATAGAATAGTCTTGATTCTTTGTTCCTTCATGCTTTGTGATCATTTAATGGTGTTGTCTGCCGTTGTCAACTTCGTTGGTTAGGTGTCTCCACGTCTTTCTCCACCATGCTCATACTTCTATTTGTCTTTTGGTTACCAATGATGTAGTTCTCGAGTCTTTAAACTTTGAGGATTCTTTGACATTGACGAAGAATCATCTTTAACTGAGTTGCCTTTGATTTTGATGAGAACTTTCATGTGTTGTTGGTATGAGCATGTGGCAAGTCTCCGACGATCCATCCGCCTCCGGAGCTTCCATAAGAAGAAAACATAAAACAAGGTTAGTAATAAGCGGATTCCGCACTTACAAGTTTGAATTTCGAGGGTGTTAACGACATAGTGTGAAAACACGTATCTAATTCTCACAGAGGCCGTTCTGAACCGGAGTCCCACAAGTGAGATAACACGATATACCGAAGTACATCTGATTCGGATGAGTCATTGAGGTACAATCAAGCATCACCCCACGATGAGACCGCTCGAGACACACTAAGCGTAATCCACGGAGAATTGCAGCGACCTTTGTCGAGTGGTGCTGATGTTGACCGGCAGAGTTTCCATTCAATCATCGAAGATCGGTGAAACTTCTCATAAATGTTCGCGCATTGCTAAGATCTCGTGGGACTCTAGAATATATCACTTGTGCCCTTATTGATGAGCAAAGAAGCAATGTCATGTCAAGTGTTCCTATGAGATCTTTTGATGAATCTCGTGGCTCTAGACTCAATAGTGCATTTTGGTTTTCTGGCGAGAGACTAGGAGAGGGTCTCCTTCTTCAATACCAACGATCTCTAAGAGAAGGTCAATAGATTATGTAGGGTTCCCGTGAGAATGAAACAAACTTTTAAGAGGAATTGAGTGGCTAGAAGGTTTAGTGCAGGCGCCACCGGGTCCATGACGCCTTGGTCTTCAATACCAGTGTCATCTAGTGACAACCAAGAGTATATGAGTTGAACCCGGTTTCGCTCTAAGGTTGAATATGGAGGGCTATTTCTTTTCACCCTTTCTTTTACATTTCTTTTAATTCTTCAACCCTTCTTTCTCCTTTCTCACAATACTCCTTTTTTCGGTCATACCTAAGGACTTCTAGTTCTAAACTATTGGTGATGTCCTTGGGTAGATCCCTCCGGCTCTGGCGGATCATAGGACGAATTTCCTATTCTTAGTCACCTTATAACTCCATGACCGCCCTATTGTTGCCATAAAACCATTTTTCTTGAAAATCTCTCAAAGTGTTTATGATTATAAAACATGATTTTGTTAACACCTTGAGAGTTTTATATTTTAAACACTCCCCTTCACATGTGCTTATAAGTTTTGATGTAAATCTGCACATAGAGGGTAGAGTTCGCACTTTTGAATTGATCGACTTTAAATGAACAAGACCGATTCGAGACACGTTTACATCACTAGAGAACTAGCTTGAAATTATTACCCGTCATGGTCAAGTCATAGAAAGTTTCTCGAGATGGTACATGATTGCTCGTCAATTCATTGGTTCCGACCGAGTCGAGCTCTTTTGAGATTCAAACAACGATCATTAAACTTTTGATCACATTTTAATCACGTATTCTCCCTCAAAAATAGCATATCCATGATGTTTTGAAACAAAATGATTAAAAGATATGTTTTTCGAAAAGCATTTGAGAGAAACCGATTTAGCATGAATTTTGGAACAATTTTGGTTTTATACTCCCCTTAAAGAAAGCATATTTTCTTACGTAAAATTTGGAATCAATTAAGGGTTTAGAGGAGTTATCTTGGTACCAAATGTGAGAGATTTTGAAAAATCTTTTGAAAAATTTCGAATCAATGGTACGCAAGATGAGAAGAAGATTTTAAAAATCTTTTGAAGATATTCGAGAAGGATTATCTTCATTTGTTTTAGGATAAGTGCTCGATATTTATGAAAATCGATTTTGCGTAGCACTTTCCTTTCTTTAAAGATCGGGTTACAGTCTGAAGTAACTGCAAGCCATTGTTTTTAGGAATAGTGCTTGAAAAATATTGAAAACCTTTGATTTGATAAGCACTTTCCTTTCTTTGAAGCGCGGGTCCCGAATCGATGTGTTCAAGCCATTAATTTGAAGTCCGGGTTTCGTATCAAGTATCGAAAGCCATTATTTGAGGAAATTTTGAGAAACGACATGTTTTAGAAAACAAATTAAAGAACTCTCGCCAAGCATCTCGTACAAGCCCGTATCATTGTTTAATGACATTTCTAGAAACGCATGAATATCGATTATCGAGAGACATGTCGTGAGAAGAATATTTTGTATTTTTGATTTTCTATTGTTTTGTATTTTTGAAAATTTTCTAATTTTGTATTTTGCTTTTGTTGGTTTTATAAAAGAAATGGAAAATCAAAATAGAAGATAGAGAGAATGTAGAAGAAGATTTTACGTAATTGGAACCCTCAAGAGATGGGTTCGAGATATTTGATTCACCGCAACCAAAGAAGAAGAGTTTTCACAATAATGTTAGAAGTACAAGATTCCTCACGGTGAGGGTGATCACTATCATCGGTTGTAGTGGTTTCTACTTCCTTATCCCGATGAGTTTCACTATTATCCGTGTTGGAGCAAGTATCAAAATCTTTCCGTGGGAATCCATCTAAGACCTATTTGGTTGAAAACTTTGCCCGTGGAATCCACCAAGGTAAGATCTAGTAGTTGTTTTCTTATCGATGCGCTGAAGACTCATTTTTGAAAAACTACGTCAAGAGATCCACCTATTAGGTTTCCTTTTGATGTTCATCTTGTCAACGGGTTTGTTTCGGTTTGGAGTCTTAGTGGATTGTGCCTTGCACGAGAATTATCTTCCTTGAGATATTGTAAGGCACATGCCTCATGATTAGCTGAAAAGACACATTTTTTACATGTAGTACGCACAAATTCAATATTCTTGTTTAAAACAAAGACTTTAACTCTGTCACTACGCTCTTTTGAAATTGATTCTTGTTCGAAAAGACTTAGAATTCACGGTGTTGTTTTCTAAGGGCATAGCATTTTCTTTTATGCTAACTACTCTTAGATGCAAGCCAATCCCTAGTCTTTTGTAGAGTGTTCCTAGGTAATGGTTTACTACTACTAGTAAAGTGCCTTGAAATCTTGTAGAATGCATCACCCTAGATGTTGTACCTAGAATTCCATCTTTTCGAAGTCTCGCGCCTTTTTCTAGCTTCTTCTAGATATTGATTATTGACCATGTTGTTAGAACCAATGATTCTTTAATCGGATTTTTGGTCACATTCCGTATGATTCCTAGAAGTGCCATGTTTAATCACATTTTCTTTATCAAAAACAGGTTTTCAAAACCTTTGATAATTCTCTTTAATAGGCAAAGTCTCGTGGAGTACTGTTTTGACAAATCATTTTTCTCATTGACTTTTGGAGGAAACCGAGAAATAGACATTTTGGTTTGAACACGGTTTGGGAACATTTGTTTTCTCCTCACCAATGGTTTTGCAAACTTAGTATCCACATGACCTTTCCTTTTAGACATCCCGGTGAGCTCTCAAGAGATCATTTTGCTCTTGCATGTCCTTGTAGGCACGCCATACTACGCTTTTTCATACTTGCATTCCTCGATTTTCGATCAAGTTGTTTAAAATAGGACACGTTTTCTTTTTCTAGTTTTGCAAGAGCATTTTCATATTTTGAAACAATTATGGAGGTCTCGATCGAGTCTTTCATGATCTTCAACGTAATATGTTTGCAAAATAATGGACATGATATCGGTAGTCATAACATCTTCAAGAGAGAATCATTTAGATTTTCCAAAACTTTGATGTGTTCAAAACATTCATTAGCTTGCTTTACTGTGGATTTATGGTCCTTGACAAAGTCATTGTTTCTTTCAAAAGTGCTTGTTCAACATGAATTACCCTTGAGTTGATGTTATTCAAATTGAGGGCAATTTGAGTTTCAAAAACTTTCTCTGCTCGATATCAAAGTAGAGAACCGCTTGTTAGGTGTCATAGTGGTTTTAGTTTTACGATCCTTGAAGACTCCCAATTCTAGTTTTAACATCGTCTAAAATGCTTCTAGTATCACTTGTGTTAAAAGGATTGTTTGAAGACATTTGTTCGATTTTCGAAGAGATTTGGAAACTACAACCGGTTTTGAAACCGGTTTTGAAACTGGTTTTGAAACTGGTGTTGACACTTTGTTTGAAACACTTGGTGTGATGGAAAACTTTGACGTTTCTTTTTGATTAACAAAAGTAATCCCATTAATTTTGTTCCATTTGTTATAATCAATCGGTTTAAGATCTGGATTCTTTTGTTTCATTTTTGATTTACTCTCCTCAGCTAGTTCCAATGTTTCAAGAGAATCACGAACAATTATGGGTTCATGCAAAGGTTGTCCATTGTTCAACACATTCCGCTCTTTTCGAGCTTTCTTGAGGAACGAAGGAGGTGAGTTACCAAGAGCCATTTATGTGAAGTGTGAAAAATCGGATTTACTTGATTAGAAAGCATCTTGTTTGATTTAGCGGAATGACCCGTTGTAAGAAGCAAATTATCCAATTTTTGATAGTTTCATTTTATCCGAATTTCATCAAGAAGAGAATCTTCTCGTTTTGAAAAATCAACAATCAACTGTTTCTTTTCTTTTCCAAGATCGGAGAATGTGCTTTTTGTTTAGAAAGTTGGTTGTTTAGATCGAAATTTCCTTGTTTAAAGATTTTATTTTCAAATTGATTCACATCAAGTGTGTCATACTTGAGTTGCAATTGTTGTTCTCTTAAAATGTAATCTCGATAACCAATTTCTAATTGGAAATTTTGTTTGTATGAAATTCATAGGCTTTGGCGTGCTCCTTGTAACTCTCAAGCTCGCCGGTCAATTTAACATTCGCGGCCTTAACTTCGCGATTGACCGCTCTAACTTTCTCAACTTCAATGCCACATTGATTAATTAATGATTCAAAATAAGCACGTGTTTCCTCATCGTCAGCAGATTTTGTGCCACACACCTCCATTAGGATCCACATATGGAGTTTCGAGTAAGTATTGCTACAACTCGGATTGTCCATGTATGTATCATAAGAGGTGCCGATGTCACGTAATCGTTGTTTATCATGAGTAAACACATCACATATGACATTGTTATAGCATGGATCAATGATTGGTACCTCGACATCAGACATGGCGTCATAGATGTGGAGGTGAGTCGACTCGATGTCATACTTAGCTTCTCGAAGATTTGCCATGAAGATGCAATTGCATTGAGTTCCTCGAGGTCTTCCAAATCATCCATAATAGCGAAAAGTCATGTTCCTCAAGACTCAATGGAACCCCGCTTCTTGCTTATCTGCTAACAAAGCGACTTTCCAAGAAAATCACCATTCTTTTGTGTGGCTTAGTGGGACGGTTTCTTGCCATGTGACCCACTCCTTGACAGTTATAACACTTAACCCGATTACCGATTCACATTTCCATGATTCCCAACGGTTGAGTCGCAACATTCCGATTCGATTACCTAACGCTCTATTCCCAACATTCTGTCTCATCTGATTACCACGATTCGAACCGCTGATTACCCATGCGATCGCTAAATGCTTTATCCAATAAAGAAAATACTTGTTGCAAGGTCGCTTTACTTCACTTTCGGATCGGTGATTCCTTGTTCTGGTATTGTTGATCCGGATAGAATTGTTGTTGTGGTTGTGGAATGTATTGTCGCAAGTTGTTGTTGTTGGAAGATGATGAAGCTTGTTGTTGTGTATTCACTGTAGTTTGAGTCTTAGCAATAAGTGCCAATTTTCCAATTTTTCTTTTCGACTTCATTCGCTTGACTTGGTTTTGTTTCGTAAAATCGTTGAGTTGATCAAAGTTCACCGATGTAAGTCTTTTGTTTGGTTAACAATAGTGACATATCGTCCCCATTCTTCCGGAAGATTATTCAGAACTTGATGTTTTGAACGATTGTTCTGGTGCCAACTTGTTTCGATAAGCTCATTCATCAAAGTGCAAAACCTTCCATAGTAGGATTCAATGGATTCTCCGGTGTAGATGTAAACTTTTCCCATTCGGTTAGCGACTTGTTCTCCATATCTTGTTTACCAATTTCGCTCCAAAACATAGCCGTCTAACACGCTCCCACATATCGAAAGCGGTTTCAACCTGTCTACCGCAAAGAAAGATGTCTATTGGTAAACCCGGTTGGATAATATGAATTGCCATGTCATACGCATCGACTTGTTTTCGATCCTCTTCAATGTATTTCGATTCAATCAATCATACATGATTAGATATTAATATCTAATCATGTATAATTGTGTGATTCATTGTTGATTTTTGTTTAGGGTTTTTGTCACCGCATATGCAGCTAATACACAACTATTGTTTCTTATGAGTAATGTTTGAAATCTCATGCTATTTACTGAATAATAAATTATATCATCAACAACAAGCATCAAGTAGAAACTAAATGCATGCACTTTTGGTATGTTGGGTATATGTTTCAAGTAGCCTATGAACTAAGTCATGTTAATCTTTAATGTTCGATTATTTGTGCAGGTAATCTATTTAATCATGTGATGATACATGGCATCATGAGGTATGTTTTTATTGTAGTTGTGGTTCGACAATATTGGATTTATTTTTTTTCGGCTTTTTCTTTAATCAGTAGAGCCTGCTCTCATAAAGCCTGGAGAGAAGCATAAATGGCATTATGAGGTATGTTTTTACTGTAGTTGTGATTCGACAATATTAGACTTATTTTTGTGTTGGTTTCTTCTTTAATCAGCAGCAAAGGCGCATTAGTCAACTGCATTAGATGGTACTAGCTCATATAGATAACCTCAATTAAAAAGTGATAAATCTAATACACATAAATTGAAAATACATTCATACCAATAATCCCTTCACGACACCATACAAGGGAATACTTTGTTCGATTAACAAACAATCAAAGATTTTATTCACAAAATTTAACATATGCATTGTACCCTAATTTGTACATGAAAACTAATAGGCCTAATGGTTTTGGTTTCACTCAACAAGAAATCACATATGTTTTAGATTGTTTCAAGAATATCTACAACGTATTTAGTTTGGAATTGTCAAGCTTAATAGAAGATCTTATTATTTTCTTCATAGGATGTCATAGCAACTCGAAAAATTCAATAAGTAGTTTGTAATTGTCAAGCTCAATAGAAGATTTTATTATTTTCTCGCGGGATGTGATAGCATCTCGAACACCGAGTTGAACAAGAATTTCAAGTAAATTGTATTTTTTTTCTCGCAAGCTAAATTTAGTGATCCATTTATTATACCAACTCGCAATTTGTAACCAACCTCATACATGAACATGCTAATAGTGTGTTATTATCGCCAAAAACTGGAACTAACACGTAACTACGGGTTGTTCCTGTTGACATTCAAATGATGGCTGTGAAGAGGCAATTAGACAAGGTGATTTGACCATTTATTTGCAACATATTATGATTAATATGTTGCAATTACATATATTCACTATCAGGTCCTTTTCAATTGTATTGTTATATTCGAATTCCTTATACTAATTCAATGATAGCTACTACCATTGTAGGTGCACATAGACAACAAATGCTGACTCATTCGAGCCCACATTAGAATACTCTCCAACGTATTGAATCATAGAAGGTTATGCAACTACTGCTTCATAACATCTTATGGATAATATTTGTAAAAAAAAGCTTAAATCTTTGTCTATTTATTGGCCAAACATGAAAAATGTGTCTTATGATAGTCAAATAACACATATCAAATAATATAAATGCACCATGTTACACTTCACGCCTATTTTTCTTTTTCCATGTCCTCCAAATTGTGCTCTCGCTTCAAATGGCCTATACTAACTCAATCACAATTGCTACCATTGTAGGTATGAATACACGATAAATGGCGGTGTTGTTAGAGCTCCCAACATAATACTCGGCATTCCCAACAAGAACACTAGGTAGACACATTTAGTCATACAAGGTTATGCAACTACTCTTTGATAACATGTTATGGATACTATTTGATGTAAAATAGTTAGTTTTGTGTATCTACTGATCAAACACAAAAACATGTGGCTTATGACAAATAAATAGCCCATATCATATACTATAAACATATCATCTTACACTTAACAATTGTTACTTACTTTTTTCACGTCCTTTGAAATTGTGCCACCATTTTGGAACAGCTTATACTAACATGATAACAGATGCTATCATTGCAAGCACAAACAGATGCCAAACGGAGAGCTGTTCTACCTCACATCACAATAGTGTACACGCACACTCAGACAAACGAGGTTATGCAACCATCGAATCATAACATATTATGGATAATGTGGATTGTCGAAGGTCAGATCTTGGCGGGCAGCCATACCGGATTGTGGTTGCAGCCATGGTGAGTATTAGGTATTGAAAATTGATTTTATAGGCTGCTATAAACTGTGGTCATAATATTTTCACAAGTCGTATAGGCTACTACCATAAATACCGATTTCATACATGCTATAAGCTGCGTTTTACTTGGGCGTGATGATCCTTCAACTCGTTGTCATGTATTTTGACTAAAAGTCATCACTCAAATTTTGCCACAAACCATTTTGCGTGCCAACATTCATAGGAATGGTGAAAAAGGAGCAATGAGCAATTCTCAAAGACTGCATCTAGCCAAAGTTGGTTATTATTGTTTTGAGTGGTGGATTTATGGAACCGAAATACCTGTGATTAAGGGGCTGTTTGGATGAGCTTAATTTACCGGTTTACAAGTTGATTTGTATTTGGAAAAGCTTATGACCTCATTTTTATGGTTTATGAAGTTATTAGGTTGAACTTTTGTACTTGAATAAGTAGATAAGCTAAACTTGATAAGCTTTTTCATAACCACCCAATATCGCTTCATTGCTTAAGTCTAGACCAATATCCTAACCACTACTTGTACAAGTAACACCTCCCAATGTGCAACAATCTATTGTGTCATTAGTATTCCAAGAAGCCAACTTATTTGAAATTATAGAACCGAAATAGAGATTATCATTCAGTTGGATCAAAACTGATCGCTGATCATTTCAACACTATTAAAAACATCTAACAAAAGCATGCAAAAGGGTATGAGGAAAACGAAATGAGATGGGTTCTCATTGGTTATATCCCACAACATATTCTTTGTTCAAGATATATGGAATGGTTTCGATATGGGTAAAGGAAAATGGCGGTGACTATGCCCCGGAGTTGTCAGCATACTCCATCCTCAATAGGGACAAAGGGTAACAGTTGAAAGTTTGGGTATGTAGTTTTTCTAAGGCAATGTGTCCCTGTTGTGTTTAGTGAGTAGATGTTGAGAGTGAGTCTGAAAGTTAGTGTTAGAATAGATAAGTACGGTAAATATCTCTAACATTGGTAACTAGATGATACAGAAGGTCCAAAATAGCTGGAATGGTGGTTGTGGTTGGGCCAAAATGTGAATGTTGTTGGACCAGCTATTCAAAATGGTTTATTGGATTTTTGTATGAAGATGACTCTATGACCCCGAAAATCCATGGGCACATTGTAAATCATGGGTGAACCAAAACTAATAGTAGCACCAATGGTCGATAATTCAACTTCCTTTCGATTACTTTGTCGTAAATACGGCGCTACAACCCGCTTATACATCACCGATCATCATGTGTGTTGCTTTTGTTATATCTCAAATACAATCAATATTTTAATGGCACCATCTTTTATGCTCAAATACTTATATCTTTTGCTTTTACGCTTATATCTCTTTACTACATTATAAAACATCTATTTATCGCTCTTTTTTTAATTTTTTATATTGTCCTTAAGCCATATTACGTAGTCCTAATAATTTATTCCATTTATTGTCGTGTTCTTGATGCTATTTTCCCCCTGCTTCGTGGGAAATGTGTCACTAATGGTGCATCCGGTCGTGGAAAACGGTGACTACAGGATCGACCATATTTTTCTCTAGCCATACTATGATTCACAATTGCGAATTTATTATTTATGTATACATTCTTTGGTCATCTCATACCGCCACCACTTACACTAGACAAGAAAAGATCACATGTGTTAGTGGCCGATGCAATATGATTTAATCAAGGAATCACACATTTGGTCTTCTACAAGATTTTTGACGTAGTTGTATTTGTTTTCTTGATTTTCAACTCGAATTTTATTGCTTGAACATCATACATATTTGGAATCTCAGTAACAAAAGGGAACCATCTAAGCAAGATGAAGAAAAATCTATCACGATTTGAGGGTTTTAATGCTTTTATATATTTTGTGCAAGTTGTAATTATAACATCTAAAGATAAATGATCATGATCTTCCCATGAACGTTTGTCATGTAATGTTTCTTTGATCTATTACTTAAAATTATGCATTCTTCTAATTAAATAACATCATATGTCTTGCAAAAGTTTATCGATAATTGGAGTTATGAGATTCTGAATTTAGTTACGATAAGAATACACGAAATGTTCCTTTCAATGTAGAATAAGATTTCAATTCGATTTTATCGAACTAAAGTGACCAAGTGCAAACTACTAATACCGATAACCCAAATGTTGACTTCGGCCTCGCTTGAATCAATGTTCTTACTCTTGTCCTAGCATCTCAGAAGCCAAGGTACATGTTTATTCTTTGTCTTTCTGCAACAATGATATTTCGCGTTGAACTTTGAGAAACCAAAAGTTGTTCCAGCAAACCTATCAATGCCACTTATGTCAACTCATTTACTCTTTTTATGGTAAGTAACCAACCCTTGGAACATTTTAGCTCTCTAACTGGTGAATCCCTTCTTTTCCGACTATGCAACACTTTCTTACTTTAATGTGAGGCACGTTTTTGCTTTAGTATGAGTCGGTCGTCAAAGCGTAAAAAACATATCTCAACAATACCCAAGTCATCGACACTTGGGCCAAAGGATTTCATTCTATGTAGCTACATTGTATATCAAAGTTATAAACTGAATCATTTAGTGGTAAATATCTAGCCATATTCACAACTAAGGGCCTTTAACTCATTAGCTCATAAATTACGCCAACCGGGTTTGTTTTATGAATGTGGAGAGCGAAGTGAAACATGAGGTATGAGTCCCCAACTTGATTTATAGTCTTTGAACCGTTAATGTCACTAGATATGCACAAGTTTGTGATATAACCATCACCGGTTAATTGATTATTTATAGTAGTCGCTCTAGATTACGCACCTTTGGCTCAAGTGTGACTCCTAGAGCCATGTGACATGGGTGTGGCAGGATATGGTTTTATCCTTGTATCCCTTTCTTAGGCACTTGAAAAAGTGTCGCTTAAAGATCTCATGTTAGTTCGTGAAACAATCGGTCCGTCATTTATTAGCACCATTAAAAACACAATGGTCACTCACTTTCACCATAACTTTTTGTTGATAACTCTTAGCAATATATATTCTTTATGAACTTTCGGTTTCTGATGTGAACCAAACTACGTTTCTCTTTTTTCATACTATTAGCCTTATACAAGTAATTTCGTGCAGCAACATAGGGACAAGTAGTGTACATCTTTCAAGAATTCTTTGGTAGCTTGAAAGCCATTTTATTGTTTTAACCGTTGTTAGATCAGAAAATAATAATCTGTTTGTGTCACTTCCAAGCACACCTTACGAAGTTCCGTGAAAATATTGTTTCAATTTTTGATGATTGGTCATAACTAAGACCGATGAAGATGTATTTCATACGGAGAATGCGGATCTTCCACCATTGGTTTTTGGTTCTGCTTTTAAACTAAAATAATGTCTATGATAACTCATGTTTTGCAAGACCTCCGTTATCGATATATTAACATTGATCTCTTATTACAATAAGCAAAACTAACCTAATGCATTTTGTTTAAAATATGAAAGATAAAATCTTTCGCCAAAGAGATCGATTTGGTAGAATGGAAAGGAGACATGCTTGCAGTTGGTGTGACCGAGAAAGATATGACAAAGATGGGTCATCAAAATTCCAAAATCCCATCTTGAAAAAGTTGAATTCTCAACATGGTGTTTTATTGTTCCAAGTATCCATTGAGGAAGATTTCACCGAAAATATGGGCAATCAATCTGTTTTAGGCTTTCGTGTTCGAACCCAAACGGGTCACTTATTTGGGCTTGGAAAGTACACTCATCGTCCATCTACTTCACTATCAAGTCTTGGTGATTATGTTACCTCAAAGAAAAGCTTATCCGGTAGCGGTGTGGCAATCATTCTTGCTTCTCTAGAAGGCTCGACTCTGAACTCAAGCTTACGTCTTCATCAAGAATATTAATCGGTAATTATACTCTTTTTCCCATGTCAATGCATACATATGTTATTGTGAGAGGCTTATTCATCCGGTCCCATTGAACTTTAATGCTCTTGAAAATAAGGGCGCTTACCCATGTCTTTATGGATGGGTTGATTTGGGTTTGACTTACGAATTATATTTGACCGATCAAACATACATAATCATGAATTTAGCTCAAAAGGAAAACGGGTCAAATGGGTTGAATCGCTAACCAACACAAAATTCTCGGATGTATTTCTAATGCATAAAGCTTCCTATTTCACTCTTTTAATGAAAATTATCATCAAAATAATATTATTTCGTAATCATATTTGTAACACTATAGAGTTTGATTGTTGTGTCAGTATGGTGAGCTAGGTATATTACTTGGAACTTATGAGGATAACCGATTTAAGTCGGAATCCAAGAAGCCTACTCTAAAATATGTTGACTTTGTTGGTCTTGGAACCGAGAAAAGAAACTCAAGTACCGAGGTCCTATGGTTGAGAATGGAACCGCTGTGAAAAAGCGAAAGGTACTTATTAACAAAGTGAAGTGAAATATATTCGTGTCCTTTGACATAATAAACGGTATATGAGCTACTATCTCGATTCCTTGTTTAAAGGCTCTATATAAGAATTTTGAATTGCTTAAAGTAAGTGTCCATTTTTGGTTGTAACTCGTTGTCTTTTAGGTGGTTGTACGCATAGTTAACACGTATAAGGTGACACACGCAGATCCGTGTTTCTTTTACTTGCATGATTGCATCTCGCTTGTGATTTTCATCCACAAGACAGGATTAGCAAGGTGTAACTTTAGTTCGTGTGTTAATCCATATTTTGTTACATATATTGTTGAAGGCGTGTGGCGTATATGATTTAGAGGATGTTTGGATAAGTTTTTTTGAAATAGTTTATGATTTTCCAGGAAGAAAAGGCTTATTAGATTATAGTTTATTAAAATAAAATATAGCATACATTGTTTGGATTGGCTTATAGTTGCAAAAATGTGATAAGTTAAAATCATCCTGACATAAGAAATTTAATCTAAAAAAAAGGTTATCATCTTTTTTAGTATTATTATTTTACTGTCGTTTTTGTGTCTATGGTAGCTCAATCTACCAGCTGCCACAACTTACAACAACAAGATAAAAGTAGTCCAAAAAAGGGGTGTGTAAGTTGATGAAATATTCTATAAGAGCTAATGTGGGATCTTGCATTTGCGCATTTTTAGTGGGAGTAATAGAGAACTTAGGCTGCAAACTGTGGCTTCTGGTCGAGTTCTTATTCAGACATTAATTTTAGGCTCGAGCTTAACTCACATTTAATCAAGGTATGTACGGATATTATTTATTTTCATTATTATGTTGTAGGTACACCGACAAATGAAGCTTAGAACATTTGTCATGACCGTGATTGAAACACGAGTTTAAGACATTAGGTATCTACAAGAGATCGCCTAGAAGATCTCTTAACATTACAACATACACGACCACAAGGATTTTCGATATACGGTGAATGTATTTGTGAGTAAATTTCAACATTAATGAGGTTTTACCGCATATTATTTGGCACCCTTCATGAGAATATGTAAGTAAATTTATGTGAAAAACCCTTTTGTTTACTTCAAGACTAAATGTAAAAACACCATGACGACCAAGTAAGAATCGCAAAGTATTTTTACGTATCTATAGACATGTGTTTATCGCAATTCATATTTTTGTTGAACCGATTTAGTGTGAAATTTATGTTAGACTAGATGATTAACATTGATATGGTTCATCCGTGTTTGAGTTGAAACCGCGCTTGGATCCAAACAAAGTAACTATACAAATCTCTCGTAAGTAAAGTTGTCATTTTTATGTATACCCGTATATGGACCTCAATTGATGTTTTTAGAATCATGGTATGATGAGGTGTTGTTTACAGAATGGAAGAAACAGCTAGATCGTGATATAGAAACATTGAAATCACTATTAAATATTGTCAAGATCCATGCGATGAGTATCTCCTCATAAAAGGTACTTTTTCCTGCACCATCACTTAAGAAAATTTGTATCTACTTGATGATTCAAGTTTACATCGAGTTTGCTTACAAAATGCATGAAACATCATAGAGGTAAAAGAATGGGCGAGTCCGATGGGTTGGGTAAACGGGTAAATAATGGTTTGGGTCAACTTGGCTACTTATTTGTATGGGTCAATAGATCGGGTTGGGTTGAGATTTTCTCCCACATGAATAAATATTTTTATAAATTATTGTGGTGTTAAATATGATTATAATAATCATACTGTTACATTACTAATTGAATGATTCCAGAGGATACATCTACTTATGAAATTTATTATTCTTTTGATTCGTTACCCGTGTTTATTTATTGATACCACTTAGACCGGATTCACCAAATAAATGGTTAAAATTGCTACCTCCAATGATTCATTTTCTACTTGGTTTTGATTTCTTGATTTTAGGTTCTTAACCGAGTCGGTCTTGATTGCATTAACCTTTACACTCTGTGTGTAAAAGATCAAACACTGACAAATGACAATGAGTACATCTTCTTTCTATATGTATGTTACCTTATTTCCTTGACTATGTAAAGCTTTCGTTAATGTCTAGATTAATTTATTTTTGAAAGGTGCGGAGTAGGTTATAGGATGAGCTTTGAGTCATCACTTTATGTAAATTGAAGCTTTTATATCTAAAGGATGCCAAACATGTGCTTTCTAATGAAAGGTATCAGACTTAATTTATGTCATATGTTTGATAATAAATAAATAAACAATAAATAAGTTTTTTTTCACGTAATACTGTTTCATTTTGTTTTTTAGTACATTTATTCATTATTGTTTACCTTTTCCTTTCATCTCACTGGGATCTACGAAGTCGAGTTAAAATTACACCTACTTTAAGTGGTGCAGGTGTTGTTGAAGATGTTCGAAAAAGATTAAAAGTTGGTGATACTTGTGAGGCAATCTACGTTGGTAGTGCAACAAGGCCACGTGGATACGCAACTGGTATAACTATACTTAAACCCGATTTCAGTTTAGGAGTAGTTAATTGCTTAACAGTATACATAACAGGTAAGTTCTTCGCTATAAAATATTGGGGTTTCGTGACTTATTTGTATATTTTATGTTGTTACAGGAACAATGCCATCACGACTGTGACAAAGAGATCAAACTTATTGCGCAAACCAAGCCGTTATGTTAAAGGCAGCTATGACGCCAAAGCCATGGTTGTTAGTCGGATTGGGTAATCCAGGGATAAGTATAAAGGAACAAGACACAATGTATGTTCCTAAGTTAACTGTCACAACTCACAACTAATTTTGGTCACCTTCTTATACATCTATCGCTCATTCTTCGTCATCACATTACTAGATATTGGCAACCAATTTGGTAATTTTTACTCTTTTAATTAACAACTTTGTTTTAGGTTGTTGTTTCATTGTGTGACAAAAACATTAATTAGTGACGGCGATTACGTTTACCAACCGATCATTGACAAGATACACGTATGGGTATTTTCTTACTTAATCAATTTAGTTTCAATAATAAAATTATGGCACCTAAAATCTTCTACCTATCTTTTCAAGGAGGGATACAGTGATTCGATTTCGTCCACCATCGGGCGGTTAGTTACTTCCATATGTAGGAGGGATAAAGGTATGCAAGGTCAAGGATTGGGTCAAACGGGTATCTTGGGTTTCGTGAAGGCGACAAGAATTATATGCGGTGTATAGTGGAGTAATGATTACATTGTTTTCTGTTTCCATAGTAAAACCATTTATAAATCGATTTTTAGTATATAATTGTTTAACTTAACCCTAAAAATAAAAACAAAAATTAAAATACTTACCTTCTTTTAGCCGCTTTATGGATTATGGTAACATCAATTATAGATCTTTACTGCTTTCATTTGACTTTTAATTATTTTTAGTATATATTTGTTCTACTAAATCCTAAAATAAAACCACATTCATACCCGTCCATCGGACAGTTTTCACACTAGTATGTATATATATATATATATATATATATATATATATATATATATATATATATATATATATATATATATATACACTTAACTTTTAAGTTCTAAAACTTTACAAAATAGATTGATGAGTGTCTAAATACTCATCATTTTTGTACCAATTAAACTCAAAAACATCCGAAAACACTCGTAAATGCATCAAAATGATAAAAATATCACAAATAAGTGTTTTATGTGTTTTAAATGCAAAATATCAAAATCTGGTGAAAACGATAAAGTTTGCATAATTGGCGCTTTAGTCCCCAAGTTTCAAAAGTTGTCAAAATAGTCCTGGTAAAACCAAATAAAGAAAATGTTATTCAAGGTCCCTGAATTATTCTAACTTGTCAAAATGGTCCTTGAATAAATCTTTTGTTAAATGGCGAAAAGGTCCTCGAACTTTCATAAAATGTCAAGTTTGGTCCCTGGAAAAATTGAAAATGTCAAAACTGGACCTCGTACTATTGGAACTTGTCAATATTGGTCCCTTGTAACAACTTTGGAAAATTACAAGATTGGTCCTTCAAGAATTGGATAATTACATTTTGGTCCTTGTTATATTAAACCAAACCTCGACCTTTCCCACATTTAGACCCCGCCTTATTCCTTTTTTGACCCCTGTCACCTTCCCTGCTTTTAACCCTTGGTCAAATCCAACAACCCAACACCTTTCCCTCCCATATGGTTTTCCCCACCACTTGCCTCGAATCCTCCGCAACTCTCAACATATTCCTCCCACCTCACCTTATCTCCTCAAACCTCACCCACATCATCATTACACCTAGCCACCCCCACCGCAAAATTCGGATCGAGGTCAAAATCACCTTTCCCGCTAAAATTGACATTTTGGCCAAAACTCACAAAAGTCACCCAATGGCTCGAATCAGTGGGATCCACTCGTAAGATGTGAGAGAATCATTCGAGCTATAAAAGAGAGTGAAAGCAAGGGAAAGAGCAGTAGTTAGTTTTAAGATTTTTCTTTATGTCGTTTTTTTATAAAATGTCTTAGCTTAGTTTAAATTATGTAATCTTTTGTTTTAAGATTCAAACTCAAGTTATGTTAACATTGTAACTGTTTTAAGGATCAAATTCAAGTTTGGTTAAAATTCTTATTCTTGTGTTTATCGTTGGAATTTTCAAATTCATGCTCCTATATTTAAGCTTCCAATAGCTTCTTTTCTCACTTAAACAAGTTTAATCAAGCTCATTTAAGCTTTTGACAAGCTTTGGAAACAGTTTAAGGCCTTTTCACCTGTGGTCAACAAAAGTCAACTATGGGCTCAATTTGAAATGGGTCGATTTGGTTTGATGCGAGTGGTGATATTGGGTTTAAATAGATTAGGTTAGAGTGTGATTAGCTCGGGTTTTAGCCCTGCAAGTCAAGGTGGACACCTGTGAGTATCTCGCTACTTTCCATTTCACTTCGCTTTGTATAACTAAGTTTGTGCTTGTATCTGTGGATAGCTTTAGTTCTTATCTGTTCATTTAGTTGTATTTAGGTCATGAAAGCTCAGTTTGATCATTAATACAAGTTTGTTTAGTGTTTAGCTCATTTTGATTGCAAAACAGTTAAGATTAAAGGGTGTTTGGATCAGCTGTTTAAGCTGTTTTTAAGGATTGTTCAAGAGTTGATTCTTGTTGTTTAATGTTTGTGTAGTCCTAATTAACTCATTTGAGTCAGTATCTTGTGCCTGCACTTGCTCCAAAGTCAAAATTAATTTGAATCCATCCTAAATACTCCACTGTTAAGATTTTCATAAATCAAAAGTCGCTTTTGTTTTAGAAATCATAAACATTGATTGCATTATGTTTGTTTTATCACTTTACATTAACATCGTCTTAAAATTTGAATCAAAGTTTACAAAAGTCATATCTTCATAATCGTGGTCAAAAGTCAAATTTTGAAAACTTGTTTGGGCTCAACTAGGAAGAATTTTCATGGATTCATTTCTAGGCCAATCTTAGTAAAACTTGTGGATTTTAAAACTTCAATAGGTCTATTTACTTGTCATCATTTTTGTACATTTTTGCTAATTTTTATAAGGCTCAAAATAACTTGTCAAAATGGGCTAAGTGCCTGTCAGAGGCATCGAGCCCCGCATAGTGGGTTATGTGTTTTGGGGCTGCATTAGGCTCATTTGAGCTTCTCTAGGTCTCAGATTGGGGTTTTAGATAGTCACCCAGGTCTATTTTAGGTTCCAGTTATTGGTTTTCAATCTTAGCTTATTTTGTGGCTTATATTCTAGCTGCAAGTAGGCCACCCAAAATCTGTTTTAGCTTATGATCTCAATTCCTCAAATCTGTGCTTTGTGCATCTCAGAGGATTAGGATAGTTAAAACTTGTTCCATTTATGTTCTTTTAGCTTATTTAAGCTCATTTTGGTTTGGTGCTTATTGGTCTCCATTTGTTGTTCAAAGTGCTTATTTATAAGCACTTGACACATCGCCCAATTTCCTCCACATAAGCACCTGTTTTCCATTTTCCTAGATTCCAAATATAATTTTAGAGTTTTCCTGAAATTTTCAGATTTTTCCTAGCTTGTTTACTATTTTCTTGATTTTAATTAGTTTTAAGCATTTTTAAATAGCAATTAATACAATTAATTAAGAAAAGCTTCAAAAAATAATTCTTCATTTTTATTAAGTTAAGATAAATATAAAAAGTCAAAAAATATTTTTCTAGATTTTTCTTAGTTAAATTTGTATTTTAAATAATTTAATTAGTATTTAATAGTTTTTAATTCCTAGAAAATAGAAAATAATTAAAAATACAAAATAGTTTTGAAAATTCTATTTTGATATTTTAGATTTTCTAAGTCTTAGTTTTATTTTTCTAGCTTAATTTCATAATTTTTGTATTTTAGGTTATTATTAAATAGTTAGAAATAGTTTTAATTAATAATAATTAGATAAATAGTTATAAAATAATTTTCTTTTTCTAAATATTTTCTTATATCATTAGGTTTGTAAAATATTATTTTCATATTTTAGGATTAATACCTGTAAGTTTCACGTTTTCATTTATACGTAACGTAGTTTTAAATTAAGTTTTATAAAACATAAAAACAAAAACATCATTTTAAATATAGTGATAGCGCTTATTTAATATTTTTATCTTTTAAATTTTCTTTAATTTGAATTTAAGCCGTTGTAATTTATACACTTTCTCCGTAGTTATAATCAATCAAATCAGATCTGTTCAAATCTTCTCGATCACTAAACGTCGACTATTCTCGCACGGCTCGCTGGGACATAACGACTGGGAAACACTATACTCTCCTAGACTTCATTGCATTTGTGCTTAAACTGCTTTAAGTTTCTTACGGTCACCATTCACAAGTGGCTGGTTTGTGTGAGAAAACTTGACGGTTTTGCACGAACCAAATTTTAGGCGCGGCACGGAGAGCAAAGTGCTAATAGTCTTACGCTTAGCGATTAGTGATTTGGCATCACTCCTTGTTTATATCATCTATAAAATCAAAACCCAAAAGATTTTCATTCTTTGTTTTACATCATGTTTTCAAAATACCAAAATATTCCTCTTTACCCTCTTACCCTTTGATTCTTCATTTCTTACCCTCTCAGTAAACCTTTGATTCTTTCTATGTCTTATCCTCACCCTCTTGGATGTCAATGGTGTGGTGGTCCTTATAATGGTGGCAATTGCCCCGGTTGTAGCATGGTGGAATCAGAAACGGTCCGGTGCATTATAACCGTGATCCCTATTCCTACCATAACACAACCGATTTATTCCATCGCCTACCACACCGCGAGACTCAGTAGATTTATGTTGTGAGTACCGTGGTGGTTCACACTCCAGTTCTGATTGTCAATTGGGAAACACGCTTATCTATGAGCGTGTTCCCGATAACAATTATGACTACAACACATATGACTCACAACCACATCAGTTTTTTATTGTGAGTATTATGGAGGTCCTCACTCTAGCTCGATTGTCAAACAAGGAATCCATTTCCTTGTAACAATTACGACTCTTCATATCATGACCAACCTCTACAATACCAAGTAAATCAGCACCACCTCGGCTGAGCCACTTCCTCAAAATCTTCTACTTGATCTTTTGGATTTAGTGAAAGATTTGAAGGAATGTAAACATCCCCAAGTTAATCCAAATGAAAATCCATGGAAGTTTTGTTAGTCAAGAACGGATGCTAAATTAGATTCCCAGATTGCCTTTGAAAATCTATTGGGAATCAATTGCAAAGAAAAGCACCAAATCTAGCTCTCGATTCCGCTTTCATTCCCGATGACGATGATGATGAAGTTACTCTTGATATTAGTCAACTTTGTACAAATTCATCAAGTTCATCGCTTGAAATTCCTTCCATGAAAAATCGTGGAGAAAAGACTATGATGGAATTACTAGCGTAAGAACAAATGGAAAGTATAAAACATATGTATGCTAGCCCTTCTAAACTCCCTCATCTGTTGTTATCACACCCGATATTCCCACTCACTCTACGAACATGGGGATGAGCATCTTGACACTGTTCCCGAAAAGGAATCGGACGAATTCATAAAGTCTAGTGTTGAGATCCTTGTCCCAATCCCGAGAGAGTCACTGTGGAACTTCGATCATATGTGTGATTCTCTTTCCCTCTTGAGTGTTCAAAAGATCATTTTGAAACTTTCTCCGATCTTAGCGACGATTGTACTTCTTATGGAGACATCGAGTATGTTGAGGCATCACTCCCACAGCCTCGATCCTCTCTTGAGGAGTTCACCGATGAACTCACTCACATCATCCACTTTCATCGAAAGTGACGATGATCTCTTTGATTTCGCCGATCTTGGAGAAACTAAAATCTCCTATATAATGATCATCCACTCATTTCTTGTCCCATTTCGACTCTTCCATTCCTTCTCTCACCCAAATGAGGAAGATGACAACTTTGGAAGGAGGTCGATGCTTTTCTTAGTGATGAGTCAATTCCAACAGGATTGACAATACTTGCTATGATTCGAGGAGACATCCTCTTCTTGAAAATCATGATTGAAGAACCGTTTCAGCCTCTCCTCCCAGAAATTTTGTTGCCAATCACCATACAAGCTTCAAGTCTAAGCTTAAAAATCTAACAAATGGTGATTTGCTCCTCACTAATGAAGAATGGGATTGCATTGTGATGCACATCTTTATTCCATTTTCACAAAGGTGTGGTTTCTCGCCCCTTTCTCCTTCGTGAATGAGGACACTATTTTGATCCCGGCATTTTCATTTATCATTTTGAGCCGGTTCTATGTATATCTCGTCGGTGTGGAACTTTCACGTACTTCAATGTTTATCCAAACATCTTGAATGAAAGTCCGATGGAGATTGTCTCTTCCACTTACTTCCCATGAACCAATTAATCTGGGTCGAGTCAAGCTAGCGACTCGGTAATAAAAAATGATAGTTAAACATGGGTTTTCACCGTGTGTACCACCCTAGTGTGGGGGAGATGCCCCACATGTTGTATATAGATCTAAAAAAATGAATGAAAATTGTAAATATTAAAAAGAGAATAATTGTTGTGTTTCTACACTTAGCTAGTAATGTTATCTTTTACGTTCTAAGTTTCGCATAACAGCGGTACTTTGAATATTGAGGACAATATTCATTTCTAAGTGGGGGGAAATTCGCTAATTTTGATCATAAATGTACCCTTTAGTCCTTTTTCCCCAAAATGGCCAAATTTTAAATTTTTTTTAGTGGAAGTACTATGTACTAAACACAACAAATGGTAATCAGTCCACCATGTCTAACCCACATAAGGACTGGCTAATCCAGGAGCAAACGGCTCTTGTAGGATCGTTATTTTTATTGTGTTGATGATTCGGGTGGTCTTTGGAGATCAAAATACATGTTTGCCATTAGAGAGAGAAAGTTAGAGAGTTGGGTGGTTTCTTGGTAGAGAGTTACTTCACAAAAGTTGAATATTAGATTGAAAGCACCACCCTTCCATGGATGGAAGGGTATTTATACTACACAATACACGACCTCCTATCGGCCGTGGATCGTGGATACGATGGGTAAAGACCCGTCCTTCCTCCACGGTGTTGCACTAAGCTATACTACGCTACAAACTAATAAATAAACTACTAAATAACGTAAATAACGATATGTCTACGAGCTAACTTATGCTAGATAATATTAGGGTGACCGACTCTTCACTATGGAATTTTCTAATTCCTAACAATCTCCCTAAGGAGGTCACCCCATGTTATACATTTCGAATCCTAGCATTCTATTCTTGTCTTTGTTCTTGAGCTCGAGACTTCAATTCTTAATTTCAACAATCTTTGTGCTTTTGTAGCGATTCATCAAAGTCCGCATTGATTTGTACTTTTAGTGGAGGCCATTAATCGATCCACATCTTTGATGATCTTCGAGCTTTGAGATCATCACCACAAGAAATCTCTCGGATCATCCATAGTAGTGTTGCCTTCATGTGAAGTTGTGACATTTGGACCGACATGCTCACACTTTTGAATCATGACATCTTTCCATCGAGTAGCGGAAGCCTTCATCGGTTCATGATATTTGCGCAGCAGATAGCGTAAGCATAGTATAAAAATATCGAACCGTGTTATGTAGATTATGCACCACCATGATTTCTTGATTAATGTGGATGTCGTGAGCATGCGGCTTTTGATTGACTCCTCAATTCGATCACCGCAAACGTCCAAATGTACCGCAAACAACAAGTTAGCAATAAAACACACGAAAGTGTCTTTGATCACTTTCGTTGAATTGAGGTACACGCCCACGGTGCCCCGCTGATCAAGATAAATATCGCTCGTGATCGTAGGATTCAAGAATCTCCTTGATGTGGTTTCGCAAATTGTTCTAGCTGTTCTCAAACCGAACATCTCAAAGAAGACAACACGGAGTGAGTGAACCAATAATTGAGATTCACCGATTGATGAAAATTGATTTGAAAAACAATCGCGTATTGCTTGAAGAAAGAGTTTTGCAATACGACGAAGGTTTTATGAGAAAGATCAATTTTCAATCAAAATACTTTTGTATTAGAGAATGAGTACACATTCGACGTGCTAGCGAAAAGAAGAGATTCGACATCGAACGGTTTTTCTAAAAGTATTTTTCAATCGAGATACTTTTGAATTTGAAAACATAAGTACACATTCGACGTGCTAGAGAAAAGAAGGTTTGCACATCGAATGGTTTTTCCAAAAGCATTCGTCAATTCCATTCTCGGACCAAGGTTGATTCAAGATTGAATCGCCCATTGTTTCTATCCGGTTGTCACAAGCTTGATCTTACGAGAAGATCTCACATGTCACCCACCAAGAGCTTGTTTGATGTTGGCTCTAGAAGGATTTCCATCTTCATCGTGAATATTTTCATATCACTCTAATGTTCCGCAATACCACAAGGATAATGCGTAGGACTCTTAATATATGCTTACTTTCCACATTGTGTGAAAGAGCAAGTCTTCAAGAATTTAGTGTCCTAACGAGATATTGTGGATGATCTCTTGGCTCTAGACTCAATCGTGCATATTTGGTTCTCGTGGAGACTGGGAGAGGTCTCCTTCTTCAATATCAACAATCTCTAAGAGAAAGTCGATAGATTATGTAGGTTCCCGTGAGAATGAAACAAACCCTTTAAAGAGGAACTTGAGTGGTTTGGGAAGTTTAGTGCAAGGCGTCCACCGGGTCCATGACGTCTTGTCTTCAATACCTGCTACCTTAGTAACCACCAAGAGCATATGTATTGAACCCGGTTTACGCCTCTAAGGTTGAATTGATGGAGGATATTTCTTTTCACCCTTTTATCATTCATTTCTTTTCATTCTTCAACCCT
The DNA here is from genome assembly GCA_022545495.1 of Chrysanthemum lavandulifolium. NCBI lineage: Eukaryota > Viridiplantae > Streptophyta > Magnoliopsida > Asterales > Asteraceae > Chrysanthemum > Chrysanthemum lavandulifolium. The sequence continues at coordinate 226,939,129 of CM040245.1, read as the reverse complement.
TCTTTGCTTACTTGAGACTTCATTACTAGAACCTTGTTGGGTTTATTCCAAGACTAGCTCGCCTCAACCGCACTCTTCCCATATTCTCATTTTTCTTTTTTTTCAATATACCTAAGGACTCTACACTATCTAGTGGATTGTCCCTCGGTAGATCCCTCCGATTCGGCGGATCGTGGGAACAAATACCTAACCTAACCATCCTTATAACACCATGCATAAAGTAAAATGGTCGGTCTATTGGTACAGTTCATTCTTCTTTGAAACCAATTGAAAAATCATTTGGAAAAACAATCAAGGTACTTGTGATACGAGATCAAAGCATTTTGTACCTTAATAGTTTTGATCATTTAGAAAACTTCCCCCTCAACATGTGCATATGATTTAGAAATTGTTTAGCACAAGGAGGCAAGAGGACTTTGAAATATTTTCTTTGATCACAATTTTCATACGAAAAAGCCATTTGATTTTCTTGGTAAAATTCTCCCCCTCAATATGTGCATAGGATAAGAGAAATCATTTTAACACATAGAGGCAAGAGTTAATTTGAAGCACATCCACAATCACAAAATCCATTAAGAAAACCATTTGAAAACACAATCAAGGTACTTTATAATCTCTTTTAAAAAAACTTTTGTACTGATGGTTTTGCTCCCCTCAATATGTGCTTCTCGAGGCGTTTAGCACATACGAGAGAGCAAAACTGCATAACCGAATCAAACGATCAACTTTATCAAATTTCATTATTAAATCACAAATTCTCCCCGATCAAAAATATCAAATCCTTTGAGATTTTGGATCCCAAGTGATTTAATTAGGTTTAGAAAACATGGGAGAAAATGTGGCCTTGTTTAAATACTCATCCGGTTTTGGATAAATCCTCCTCCTCAACATGTGCATTGGATATTGAAATCGTTTGGCACATGGAGGCGGAGTGCCTTTAAAGGACTAAAACCAATTCCATTTAAAACAGATTTGAGATTTAAATCACGATCTCTACCCCGATCGAAATATCAAACCATTTGAGATTTGTGATCCCAACTGATTTAAATCATTTATAAAATTTTGGGAAAGACGTGGCAAGATTCAATTTTGAAAGATGATGATATGGACCATTTTAAGACATTAAAGATTGTTAGTGTCGTATGATAGTTTTTAAGAGATCTTTAAGTAAAACAAAACAATTTCACAATCAAACAAGAATGTAAAAGATTTCATTTTGAAAGACCTTGATTCTAAAAAAATCATACCATGACATAACATTAAATCTTTAGATCACCACTTTTTGTTGTACAAAACGGACTTTTGAAGATATATTGTATGAAAATATTTTAAATTAAATCACTCTCCCTCAATCGATGACCGAAGTCGATAATTGAGTGACTTAAGTTTTGATAAAATGAAGTCCGGTGATTTTCAAAATTTAGTCCAATATATAAGTTTCAAAACAATATATTCCATTTTCAAAACAATTTATTCAAAATTGTTTAAAAATGGTATCCTGCACAAAGATACGTTAGTGGTTGAGAAGCTTCCGTTGTTGTTGTTGTAGGGTTGGAAGAAAAACCGTCTGCAAATGCAGTGAGACTTCTTCTTACGCTGCATTTTGAATGCCAACCGAGGTCCACTAAGCTCCGTTTCTTCACTTGTTGAAGAAAACCATCTCACGATGCAAGTGAGACCTCTTACGTTGCATATATGCCAACTCTCCATAGAAGTCGATTAAGCTCGCTTCTTCATATGTCAACCCAAGATATAGTTACCCTTTCCTTTCGGCATCCAATCATCATCAATAGTGGGATCCGGATCGAACATTCTTATACCAATATACCGCACACGTTAGTGAACATACATACGATATATGGTGGTCGACATCACCCAATCAAGAATCGACTAATAAAAGTCAATTCAACATGTCAATCGATCATATAAAGCAAGGGAATTATGAGTTCATCAAACTTTAATCATCTAAACCTAACAATCATATCCTAGAAACCTAGTCCTTCAACATAGGCAATTAGATTTTACAGATAAACACGTAGGATAATTAAGAAAGTCCGTTAGATGATATAAATTTGAAAATTTTCTTCCCTCAATCAATGACTTTTTCTTGAAAAGTTTTAAAAGTCTTGAAGTCATCAATTGAGTTTTATGAATTAATACGAAAACTCGATCCCGATTGATTTATCAAGCAACTCATTTAACCACCATTTTGAAATAGAACAAATATTTTTCAAGAATTTTAGACGGAAAACATTTGTGTAGGAACAGCAGTCCTTCGACATACTTTCCTCAATATATTTTAGGATAAGTGCACGAAATATTTGAGAAAAACGTTTAAGCGTAGCATTTTCCTTCATTTTAAGAGCGGGTTGCTATCTGAAATAATAGCAAGCCATAGTTTTAGCACGGGTTACGATCAAGTAACCGCAAGCCATCATTTGAAGCCGGGTTACGATGTAAATAATCAGAAGCCATTTTTGAAGTGCGGGTTACAATCAAAAATCAGAAGCCATATTTAGAGACATGTTTTGGAAAGAAATATTTACACCTCCTGCTCGAACTTCATCTATGGTCCGTGCCATTATTGAATGACATTTCTAAGACCGTAGATGTTATCGATACCGTAAGACATGTCTAGAGAAAACAATATTTTGGTATTTTTTGAAATTTTCGATTTTTATGGATTTTTGAAGGTTTTATATTTTTCTATTTTCTTTTGAGGTTTTCTATTTTGTATTTGGTTTTGTTGGTTTTATATTTTTGTATTTTGTTTTCTCAAAAATATATACAAAGATAGATTAGATGATATAGTTAAAGAAGATGATGATACGAAACCGAGATAAGGATATCGAAAAGACGTCGTAGAAGATAGAATTCATCATCTCTTAAACATCCACCACCAAAGCTTCCAAGACTCTTGAATCAAGAGAGAAATTGAGCCATCCGAAAGTGAGACTTTGGCGCCTTCCCCAAACCGAAATCCTTTAGTGAAAGTGATTCAAAGCTCTATTTCAAGCTTGTTTTAGCCAGTGTGCAGAGAAGCACACCATTATCATAAATCCCACCGCTCCTTTCAAGAATAATCACCGTGATTCTCCGCTCGAGGTTATATCATCAACAAGAACAAGAACATATCATCCCACTTTAAAATATTCTTCTCAAATTTCCTTTCCATCAAGTCTCAAGCGATCCATTCTTAAAGGTGTCAAGAGAACAATTCCCCTAGTAGTTGAATTGATGCGTCGATCTCTTTGTATAATGCTCAAGAACTCTCCCGAATACACATCATGAGGGTAATGAAGAACAACTCCCAATGTTCACATCTTTCATCCCGATGAATGTGTATGAAGCTCAAGAACCCAAGTACACCAATATCCAAGAACTCTCCGAATACACATCATGCCCAAGGAAAACACCTCCCAATGTTTGTGGCAAACAATGGCTTTCTTCCCGATGATCGTGTATGAAGCTCAAGGACCCGGTACACACATTCCCAAAGAGAGAACAACCGATAACATTGAAGAAGCAGCCGAATCATCGATTATCTCATGGTGACAATCTGCGGATGTCAACACCGAATAAGTGATTATATCTCCGAATCACCGATTAAGCCTCAAGTAAAACAATGAGCATCCCCAATGTACACAATCTCTCTCCCCGATGATTGCGATAACATCGAGATCATCACACATGCACCTCTTATATCTTCGTAAACATTTTCTAACATCTCTTCCCCACATAGTTGAAATAAGAACACTAAACGCCTTGAAGAGTAAAACTTGAGTTTCTCTGCGGTCATGACATTTGTTTTCCGGATAACTTCAATCACTTAGAAGTATTAAGTCCATCAAGTTTACTCGCCATGAGTCAAACCTTGAGTTTCTCTCGGTAATCACATTTGTCTTCCCGGATATCTTCAATTACTTAGAAGTATTAAGTTCATCAAGTTTACTCGCTTAGATACGTGTCTCCTTCCCCTTGCCGGTTTTGACACTTCGTAATCAGCAACACTTTGAAAGCCCAAATACAAGAAATCATTGAGAAGAACCTTAGAAGTCTTTGTGAGAATCAACTTGTCAAGGATATGAGCAAGTCTAATTGGGATTAAATTCGACATATCACTCTCCCCAATTAGTGCTCTCCCTAAACCGACAACTGCTTGATAAATGCCATGAATTAAGAAGAAGTCTTTAGATTGTTAAATGCAACTCGTCTTTAGTCTTCTAACATGTAGCGTAAAATGTAGAACCGATCAGACTCGACCTTCTTCAAGATTGTCCAGTTGGGAATAGAAAGTTAACATCTTCAACTCACCAAAACAAGAACATCACCAAAAGCATCCCAATCAACTTACATCTTGCAAATCCCTTAACTAAAATCCCTCCCAATCAAACAAGAAATGTAAAGATGTTCATCAAGGAAATCAAGCAATCGTGCAAGAACGAACACACAAAATGGTAATACCAAGCAAACAATCACATCAAACAAGAATGTAAGGTTGTTCGAATCATCATGTTGATGTGCACGTGAAGCATTAACCGGAAGCACTTTGTCAATAAACTCATATCGACTGTGAAGATGTCAACAAACGGCTCTTAAGAAGAAACTTCATGAAGATTACCCGATAAGAAGAAGCTCGGTTCTTACATGAGTTTAGAGCCAGATGACCATTTAAATTCTCAAATAATAATCAACCATGCAAGAATTTCACATTTCTTCTCCCCTCAAGAATTGCATACGGAGTTGCCATTCTTGATTAAGTAAGTGAAAATCATCCGAATGTTCTATTCACACTTCTCCCGCAAAATAAGCACATGATGTCGCCATCTTCATTATAATCGAGCAAGTGGAATGAGAAAACAATCGGTGGTAGCCCTTGTTCACTTGATGACTTAAGCGCATGGAAAAGTATGAAGCATGTTGACAAGAATGGTCATAAATAAGAAGATTTCTCTTCGTAAGATAAAGCGCACCGACACGCATACTTTTCTTTTCTTTAGAGAACGAGGCCCGAATCGATGTGAATGTATCGCCATAAGAAGATTTTCTTCTTTGTAAGATAAAGCGCATGAAACATACACTTTTCTTTTCTTTAGAGTACGAGGCATGAACTGCTGTGTTCATACGTCATAAATCTCTCTCTTTTCATCATCTCTTGGCAAAACATGTAATCAACCCCATTATCATTCAGCAGGCTTATTGTCGTGACAACTGATGGAGATAACCCAATATGATGAATTTGACCTTGAAGTAAACAAACCCGAACTCGTGACTTAAACTTGCACATATGTAACAAAGAGCGGTGCCGAGAATTCATGCTCCATTGAATCTCTAATTACTCTATACTCTTCAACCAACCAACCATCGAGTATAAGACGTATGCCACCTCTTGAAAATCCACAATAGAATGTGACACTGAGCACTACAACGTAACTCCTTAAAGTGATAGTTATTTTGTGGTGGTATGAGCCCAATTCCCCAAGTGGTAAAAGAAAAGGTAAAAGACACCCAACAATAACTAGATTTCCAAGTCTTCATTTTTGATAATAAGCTCGAACAAGGATCTCGAAGAATCTTCATCCATCCATCCCCGATACCTTCAGATACTAAGTACACTCGCCCGTGATGTATTACTTCAACCTCAAATAAATAATACTGAATTAACGCCGATGTCACATCTTCTTAATTGCTCAAATCAAGCTTTCTTTGACATTTAAATGAACTCTGATAATGGTTTCATCCCGACCATGGTTAAAAGCACATAACCCCGTAAAACCATGTAATAACCAAATTGCCATGAAGAAAACCCAAACACACACCTAATTCATGAAGTACACCCTTTATCCCTTCATTGAAGCGAAACCGTAGCATCAAGATCAAGTAAGATCCAAAATTACACTTTCTCTTCTCCAAGATGGTTCCATCATTACGGATTTTACAACTCTATGGTTTAAACCGAGAAATAGTTTCTTTTCATGGATTTTACAAAACCAAGAATAAACCGTAAGATAGATCCGAAATGCACTTTACTAATACCGGGATGTTTCCATTGTCACGGATTTTACAAGTCTATGATTTAAACCGAGAAATAGGTTCTTTCGGGATTTTACAAAATCAAGACAAAACCGTAAACAATGTCACTTGAATGTGTTACGACGACTTTGGTTTCAGAGAATATATGTTTTAGGGGAACATGCAGCGGTTCATCAACGGTCCATTATCCAACATCATCAACAACATCAACCATCCAATCAACACTTTGGAAAACACATCAATCACGCAATCTGTCGGCTATTGTAATGACCACATGGAGAAGTAAACCCGATATACCAAACTTGATCATGAAGTAGAATTCCCCAGATTTGTTACTTAAACTTGTACTAATCCTTGTGAAGAAGAAACGGTGTACCCAATGTACAAAACCTCTTGACATATCCTCAATCTATAAATGCCCAAACAAGTCATCTTCACGGAATGGTAGAACGAAAGAAGACGAAATAAGTAAACACGCCCGGAAAACCCTCACTTCAAGTCCAAATAAGAAATACCGTCCAACCAACCTTGTAGTCAATATTGTTCTACTTTTCAGATAGAGCCGTGACAAAATATTATTCGTGAAAATGTATACATCAAAGTACCATACAACATAACCCAACAAATATCAGCAGCATACCATATCTCGTCGTTGAATCACTTCAACAAAGCTCATCATCAAAACTCACATAACCCTAAATCTCATCATGACCAATTCTCATAAACACGATCCAATTTTGCGAAGCCCATCAGTCCATCATTCAATACATCATCGACCCAATCCATCAAGAATAGCACCCGGTCCGAAAATAGATCGTACATATCACTTCAGGCATATATCGGGGTATACTCTTTGATTTGCCACACATGATATCAAAGTGATTTAAACAAAGTGAGTCCCATTATTTAAAGTAACTAGCAATTAAATTAAATATATGATTGATCATCCCACTTAATTACTAGTACCATGGTAGTTTAAGGATCCATAAGTGTACGACCAATTTGTCCGACCATAACACATAACCATCCCAACAAGGCTCGTGAATTAATGTATCCTCCTTTGAAATTTATCATACCAAAAAATAAAACACTTAAATTTTTGTTACCATTTCAGTCATACTAGATGAGAAGCCCATCAAACGAGAGACATCAGTCCATCTCATAAAAATCGTCTTTGCCAACCCTTGAAGTTTCAGCCCACGAGAGTTATCCAGCCACTGATCCAAATAAAAAAAACCCAATCCAATCCAGACATAACCGGATATAAAGTAGTCTCACCTTAACTTGACCTAAACCTAAAAACTCACTACTTGTGATAAAACGCCTACCATACTCTGTATCTTATCCTCTCATCTCCAAACCCTAACACATCTACAAAAATAAACCGCCACCCTTTACATCAGTACGCAACACCCTAAAAGAAACCATCTTCACAATTAAATCATCATCATCTAACCATAGATAATGAGTACTTCGTATCAATGGCCACAGGGATGGCTCGACCTATTAGCCACAGGGATGGCATGGGTTCGCCTTGGCCATGTGGATGGTCTAGGTTCATGAAGATGGCAAGGCTTCGTGTTTCAAATCAAAGAACTCGTGTAGGTATTAAGAATGAATAATCCAATATCGTTTTGATATGATTGTTGTTCTTATAATCTAATCAAAGATTGATATTAACAATATTGTTAAAATCAAATCTTTATTTTCGGATATTATCACAACCTTTAGATCGATGATGAAAGGATTGACTCGTGCATAAGACTCTTGGAAGTCTTGATGTTTCATTTTGATAACCACGAGTCATGAAATCGAGATCATGTTTGGTGTTATTGTTGCTTTAAAGTCTTGATCAATGATGGAAAAGTTTTGGTGGGTACGACCTCATGAGGTTGGATGAAATACATGAAACCCTTAACAAACCGAGATAATGTAAAATTAGAGACCAACGAGACTTTAGACAAAGTTAATAACTTGGATGTTATTAAACTTATCTAATAATTCAATATTTTGATTTCGTTAAACATGACCAAGATCAATGATGTCAAAGCCCGAGATCTTGGTTTATCATTTTTCTTCTTTAATTAAGGTATAGATCTATGAGGATGATTTCTCTCGATTAGAGACATGTGTCTTGATGTGAACTTTGAGTCACGTGAGAGAAATGGATCGAGATCTTATGTTTTTGTTGATTGTCTTAATGTATGTCAAGTACAATCTTGGTCGAGTGATGTGTAACACCGAGGTTGATTGATGTAGATTGGAAAATGGTATTGGTCGTGGTTTTAGGTCATTAGATGTCACTCTTCATCTTCATTTCTGATGCAAAACCATTTTACACAAGTCGCCACGACTAACTCGCCAAGGCCAAGTCGCCACGGCTAACTCGCCAAGGCCAAGTCGCCACGGCTAACTCGCCAAGGCCAAGTCGTAGCGACTTGTAAAGACAAGTCGCTATTTTGAGTCTAGTCGCTAAGATATTTCAAACCAACTCGCTAACTTGTAAATACAAGTTGCTATCAAGAATATAAATTTATCCGGCGAGTTATTCCGACCACATTTCCGACCATCTTCATACAAACCCAGAAAATGTGACCCAGTTTGACCACGAAAACATGACCAGATTCATTGAGACTCAGAAAAAGTGCATACAAATGTTTCATTGACCTGTTTTGACCACTGTTTTGACCACCATATTTCACAGCTTAAAAACATGATATCTGCTGTTTGGACCAAAAGACACAAAACATATATCAACTTTAAACTATGAAATGACAAGACATATTTTGACCAAAGTGAATACATCACAAAACAGTATTGAATCAGTTAACCAAACAATAACACAACAGTGAAAACCACACATTAACCACGTACGAACCACACAAATCAAACAAAACACAAAAACCTTGGCTCTGATACCAATTGTAGGATCGTTATTTTTATTGTGTTGATGATTCGGGTGGTCTTGGGAGATCAAAATACATGTTTGCCATTAGAGAGAGAAAGTTAGAGAGTTGGGTGGTTTCTTGGTAGAGAGTTACTTCACAAAAGTTGAATATTAGATTGAAGCACCACCCTTCCATGGATGGAAGGGTATTTATACTACACAATACACGCACCTCCCATCGGCTCGTGGATCGTGGATACAGGTGGGTAAAGACTCGTCCTTCCTCCACGGTGTTGCACTAAGCTATACTACGCTACAAACTAATAAATAAACTACTAAATAACGTAAATAACGATATGTCTACGAGCTAACTTATGCTAGATAATATTAGGGGTGACCGACTCTTCACTATGGAATTTTCTAATTCCTAACGACTCTTGGTAAAGATATCTCAAACCGCTGTTGCTTGCAATTTGCCCAAAATTGTATGGTATTCAAATTTCACCATATCCTTAAAAGTGAAGAGTTGGCTAGCCCGCAAGTTTATGGCTTGTGGTAAAGGCGTTGGAAAATCCATAATTGGTAATCACCACCAAAGATAATATTGATAATTTATCTAAGAGTTGGCTAGTCCAAAGCAAACCGCTGGTAAAGACAAAACAAATCCGTTGACAAATTTAGTGATTTGCTCAAAATCACACAGTTATCAGTGTGCCACGTTCTTACACCGCTACTCCGTAAGTGATGGCTTTTGGTAAAAGATTCAAATCCATTAATTTTTCTCAAAACATTGCTAGGACTAGCAATATCTTAGTGTGGGATTGATGGTGTCTAAATACTCATCATTTTGTACCAATTAAACCGCAAAAACATCCGAAAACACTTTAAATGCATCAAAATGATAAAATATCACAAATAAGTGTTTTATGTGTTTTAAATGCAAAATATCAAAATCGGTGAAAACGATAAAGTTTGCATAATTGGCGCTTTAGTCCCCAAGTTTCAAAAGTTGTCAAAATAGTCCTGGTAAAACCAAATAAAGAAAATGTTATTCAAGGTCCCTGAATTATTCTAACTTGTCAAAAATGGTCCTTGAATAAATCTTTTGTTAAATGGCGTAAAAGGTCCTCGAACTTTCATAAAATGTCAAGTTTGGTCCTCGAAAATTGAAAATGTCAAACCGGACCTTGTACTATTGGAACTTGTCAATATTGGTCCCTTGTAACAACTTTGGAAAATTACAGATTGGTCCTTCAAGAATTGGATAATTACATTTTGGTCCTTGTTATATTAAACCAAACTCGACCCTTTCCCACATTTGACCCCGCCTTTATTCCTTTTTGACCCCGTCACCTTCCTGCTTTTAACCCTTGGTCAAATCCAACAACCCAACACCTTTCCTCCCATATGGTTTTCCCCACCACTTGCCTCGAATCCTCCGCAACTCTCAACATATTCCTCCAACCTCACCTTATCTCCTCAAACCTCACCCACATCATCATTACACCTAGCCACCCCCTACCGCAAAATTCGTAGCAGAGGTCAAAATCACCTTTCCCGCCAAAATTGACATTTTGGCCAAAACTCACAAAAGTCACCCAATGGCTCGAATCAAAGTGGGATCCACTCGTAAGATGTGAGAGAATCATTTGGAGCTATAAAAGAGAGCAAGCAAGGAAAGACAAGAGTTAGTTTTAAGATTTTTCTTTATGTCGTTTTTTTATAAAATGTCTTAGCTTAGTTTAAATTATGTAATCTTTTGTTTTTAAGATTCAAACTCAAGTTATGTTAACATTGTAATCTGTTTTAAGGATCAAATTCAAGTTTGGTTAAAATTCTTATTCTTGTGTTTACTGTTGGAATTTTCAAATTCATGCTCCTATATTTAAGCTTCCAATAGCTTCTTTTCTCACTTAAACAAGTTTAATCAAGCTCATTTAAGCTTTTGACAAGCTTTGGAAACAGTTTAAGGCCTTTTCACTCAGGGTCAACAAAAGTCAACTATGGGCTCAATTTGAAATGGAAGCTGATTTGGTTTGATGCAGTGTTGATATTGGGTTTAAATAGATTAGGTTAGAGTGTGATTAGCTCTGGTTTTTAGCCTGCAAGTCAAGGTGGACACCTGTGAGTATCTGCTTACTTTCCATTTCACTTCAGTTTGTATAACTAAGTTTGTGCTTGTATCTGTGGATAGCTTTAGTTCTTATCTGTTCATTTAGTTGTATTTAGGTCATGAAAGCTCAGTTTGATCATTAATACAAGTTTGTTTAGTGTTTAGCTCATTTTGATTGCAAAACAGTTAAGATTAAAGGGTGTTTGGATCAGCTGTTTAAGCTATTTTTAAGGATTGTTCAAGAGTTGATTCTTGTTGTTTAATGTTTGTGTAGTCCTAATTAACTCATTTGAGTCAGTATCTTGTGCCTGCACTTGCTCCAAAATTCAAAATTAATTTGAATCCATCCTAAATACTCCACTGTTAAGATTTTCATAAATCAAAAGTCAGTTTTGTTTTTAGAAATCATAAACATTGATTGCATTATGTTTGTTTTATCACTTTACATTAACATCAGTCTTAAAATTTGAATCAAAGTTCACAAAAGTCATATCTTCATAACTGTGGTCAAATGTCAAATTTTGAAAAACTTGTTTTGGGCTCAACTAGGAAGAATTTTCATGGATTCATTTCTAGGCCAATCTTAGTAAAACTTGTGGATTTTAAAACTTCAATAGGTCTATTTACTTGTCATCATTTTTGTACATTTTTGCTAATTTTTATAAGGCTCAAAATAACTTGTCAAATGGGCAAGGTCTCTGTGCATAGGCATTGAGCCCGCATAAGGGGTTATGCAGTGTTTTGCAGGCTGATTAGGCTCATTTGAGCTTCTCTAGGTCTCACTTGGGTTTTAGATAGTCACCAGTGTCTATTTTAGGTTCCAGCTTATTGGTTTTCAATCTTAGCTTATTTTGTGGCTTATATTCTAGTCGCAAGTAGGCCACCCAAAACTGCTTTTAGCTTATGATCTCAATTCCTCAAATCTGTGCTTTGTGCATCTCAGAGGATTAGGATAGTTAAACTTGTTCCATTTATGTTCTTTAGCTTATTTAAGCTTCTGCTTTGGTTTGGTGCTTATTGGTCTCCATTTGCTTGTTCAAAGTGCTTATTTATAAGCACTTGACACATCAGTTCCAATTTCCTCCACATAAGCACCTGTTTTTCCATTTTTCCTAGATTCCAAATATAATTTTAGAGTTTTCCTGAAATTTTCAGATTTTTCCTAGCTTGTTTACTATTTTTCTTGATTTTAATTAGTTTTTAAGCATTTTTAAATAGCAATTAATACAATTAATTAAGAAAAGCTTCAAAAAAATAATTCTTCATTTTTATTAAGTTAAGATAAATATAAAAAGTCAAAAAAATATTTTTCTAGATTTTTCTTAGTTAAATTTGTATTTTTAAATAATTTAATTAGTATTTAATAGTTTTTAATTCCTAGAAAATAGAAAATAATCGAAAAAATACAAAATAGTTTTGAAAATTCTATTTTGATATTTTAGATTTTTCTAAGTCTTAGTTTTATTTTTCTAGCTTAATTTCATAATTTTTGTATTTTAGGTTATTATTAAATAGTTAGAAATAGTTTTAATTAATAATAATTAGATAAATAGTTATAAAAATAATTTTCTTTTTCTAAATATTTTCTTATATCATTAGGTTTGTAAAAATATTATTTTCATATTTTTAGGATTAATACTGTGTAAGTTTCACGTTTTCATTTGTACGTAACGTAGTTTTAAATTAAGTTTTATAAAAACATAAAAACAAAAACATCATTTTAAATATAGTGATAGCGTTTATTTAATATTTTATCTTTTAAATTTTCTTTAATTTGTATTTAAGCCGTTGTAATTTATACACTTTCTCCGTAGTTATAATCAATCAAATCTCAGATCTGCTCAAATCTTCTCGATCACTAAACGTTCGACTATTCTCGCACTACTCGTTGGGACATAACGAACTGGGAAACACTATACCTCCTCGACTTCATTGCATTTGTGCTTAAACTGCTTTTAAGTTTCTACGGTCACCATTCACAAGTGGTCGGGTTTGTGTGAGAAAACTTGACGGTTTTGCACGAACCAAATTTTACGTCACGGGAGCAAAGCTAATAGTCTTACGCTTAGCAGACATCGATTTGACATCCTAAACGATGCATACTATATAAACATACTATATATACCCTATGCATGGAAAGCGTTATGAAACTAGTC